>JARQWZ010007732.1:32500-33918 GCA_033150135.1 Gobio occitaniae
CCTGAGTTAAAACAACCCAATCCCTGAGTTAAAACAACCAATTCACTGAATTAAAACAACCCAATCGCTGGGTTAAAACAACCCAATCGCTGGGTTAAAACAATCCAATCGCTGAGTTAAAACAACCCAATCCCTGAGTTAAAACAACCAATTCACTGAATTAAAACAACCCAATCGCTGGGTTAAAACAACCCAATTGCTGAGTTAAAACAACCCAACCGCTGAGTTAAAACAACCCATTCGCTGGGTTAAAACAACCCAATCGCTGAGTTAAAACAATCCAATTGCTGAGTTAAAACAACCCATTCCCTGAGCTAAAACAACCCATTCACTGAGTTAAAACAACCCATTCCCTGAGTTAAAACAACCCAATCGCTGAGTTATAACAACCCATTCCCTGAGCTAAAACAACCCATTCACTGAGTTAAAACAACCCATTCACTGAGTTAAAACAACCCAATCGCTGAGTTATAACAACCCATTCACTGAGTTAAAACAACCCATTCACTGAGTTAAAACAACCCAATCGCTGAGTTAAAACAACCCATTCACTGAGTTAAAACAACCCAATCGCTGAGTTAAAACAACCCATTCACTGAGTTAAAACAACCCATTCACTGAGTTAAAACAACCCATTCGCTGAGTTAAAACAACCCAATCGCTGAGTTAAAACAACCCACACACACCGCGGGTACATTGAAGCCGCCGCCATGTTTCTACAGTGGCCCTAAAGGGACAAACTTCTCTACAGAGCTCTAGCTACTCTCTGCTGTCTCAGATGAGCACATCTTTGTCCTGTGTGGGCCACCGTAGCTTCTCTATGTGCTCTGAAAGGGAGGGGTGAGCGGTGGGCGGCTGCAGTTCACAACCTCACCACTAGATGCCGCTCAAACTTACACACTGCACCTTTAAAGCCACTGTGTTCACTAATAAAATGGTTTTCTTCACTTTTTCTTCTCTTCTTTGTCCTCTAGTTTTCGGACCAGCAAAGGCATTGGCTACTCGGCACACTTTGTGGGAAACTGTCTGATTGTGACATCACTGAAGTCGAAGGGCAAAGGCTTTCAACACTGTGTGAAGTACGACTTCCAGCCCAGGAAGGTGAGCGAGCTCTGGCCTCACACACACACACACACAGACACACACACACACACACACTCACACTCACACTCACACACACACACGCACACACATGCACACGCACACTCACACACACTCACACGCACACTCGCACACTCACACACACTCACACTCACACACACACACACACACACACACACACTCACACTCACACTCACACACACACACACACACACACACACACACACACACACACACACACACACACTCACACTCACGCGCACGCACACGCACACGCACACACACGCACACACACACACACTCACACGCACACTCTC
>JARQWZ010007733.1:0-33883 GCA_033150135.1 Gobio occitaniae
ACTCACTGAAACTCTGCATTTGAAGCTCAGCAACAGCCAAACCGGCTCTTGTGGATAATCATTTCAGCCGTTCCCATGGTGACGAAACAACCGCGGCTCGTCTTACGATCGCTTTTCTTAGATTTTCACGCATTTTCAGACCTGAATGTGTGTGGCACCTTATTGGGATTACGTGAAAACACATTTAGACTGATTACGCTGGTCTGCGATTGCTTTAGGACTCGTCTGCTTCACAGATGTGCTGAATTCAAATATGACAAACATATTTAAGCTTTTGTATTTATGTATAATTGTGTAGACAGTGCCTGCCAACTGTCCTGTTTATGTAACACACAGCGAAAGGGTTATACTAATCAAATATATTATGAAACAAAAGGTAGGAAAACTATTATGTACGTAGTTTAGTCCTCAATCTGCATCGTTGTTTAAGTTACCGTTAACCTTAATCATCATGAACATATATAAGGTCATCATACTATAATAATAACCTGTACATTTCAGAACTGAAAACTTCCTTGTTAGTCCAAAAACAGCTTTTATTGGAACCAAACCCAGAGGACGACTCATTGTGATGTCATAGATAGGTGAAGGACCGCCTCTGCAGAAGAAGAGCAACACCTACTTCATCATCGCAACTTTGGCCACACCCACTGGAGTGTTAGTGAGATGACGAGGAGAGACGAATGGACTAATAGTAACATGACCTTCAAACGGTAAATCAACAGCAGTGGGCGTTTACACTGAAGTCTCACAGCGGCCAATCACAGCAGTGGGGCGTTTACACTGAAGTCTCACAGCGGCCAATCACAGCAGTGGGGCGTTTACACTGAAGTCTCACAGCGGCCAATCACAGCAGTGGGCGTTTACACTGAAGTCTCACAGCGGCCAATCACAGCAGTGGGGCGTTTACACTGAAGTCTCACAGCGGCCAATCACAGCAGTGGGCGTTTACACTGAAGTCTCACAGCGGCCAATCACAGCAGTGGGCGTTTACACTGAAGTCTCACAGCGACCAATCACAGCAGTGGGCGTTTACACTGAAGTCTCACAGCGGCCAATCACAGCAGTGGGCGTTTACACTGAAGTCTCACAGCGGCCAATCACAGCAGTGGGCGTTTACACTGAAGTCTCACAGCTGTCAATCACAGCAGTGGGCGTTTACACTAAAGCAGGGGGTGCTACTAAATTAAGTTACTAAAGGGATAGTCCACCCCAAAAATCAATAATTTAGGTCATGTGTCCACCAAAGTGTTTTTTTCACGCGGCTGGTGTATCCAATTGTTTTTAATGGGAGAACGCCATGAGCGTAACATTTAAAACAAGAGCCAGGGCAAATACTTTACATTGTATCTGCATTTTTATATAGAAACAATACAGAAATGTGACCATCACTTAACATATTAGAATTAAAATAACCGCTTTACATGAAAATGTGATCTGCAATATCATCGAGTCTTTAGAGCTCCACTGTGTGATATTTTCCCCCATCTAGTGGTGAACTGGTATATGACCATCCAGTGAATATTAGTTTCTGTTCCTCTCAATTCCGATTTCGTTTTAACTCCTACGGTGGCCGATTTAGTCCAAGATTAATATGGCTTCCAGTTCGACCTCGTCCACATTCGACACGGTGCCATCGAGTGTTAAAATGAGAAAGGCGAAGCTTGAATTTACGGGAATGTCCCTCTTTGGCTAATGTACTTTCAAGATGGAGGCTCAACATGGCGACCCGCATTCAAACCCTCACCCGTATGTGTTTACAATGGCATATTATAAACTTACGAGAATACTTTATTACTTGAAAGAAGTAAATACACATTAATGAGCACATATATTTTTGTGTTTTTAGCTAAGAATAAACTAAAAAAGTTACACAGTGTAGCTTTAAGAAAACATCTACTGCTGTAATGGTGTTAATCTCTATTTCGTCACGTTTCTTTCAAAAAGAAGCACAAACGGCCGTCCTGGGATTTCCTCATCTCTGTTATTAACCTGCTTTTCTCCCGCCAGCATCACGAGTGAAATCAAAGTCATTTGAAACTTGTGCTCTGTTAGTTTTCAGTCTGACAACACTCAGTGCCCTACATATGCAAAGCCGGGATTATTAATATCATGGGCGAGCAGAAGAGAACGGGGCTCCTGGCGGATCCATGAGGGATCTATTGTTTCTGGTGGGGTCATAAGGTGTGTTCATCATTATCAGGGGATAGTCTGTGATTTTATTGTCGTCTGAATCCAGAATGTCTGTGTTTTTCTCCCTCCATCTGCGTAAAACCCCCCCCCCGGCCGTATGACCTCCTGTTTTTAGACAAACACCAAGGTCATGCGGTCATTTAGTCGCTGTCCGAATCAAGAATATATAGCCGCGTTTCCACCGCAGGAACTTTGGGCTGGTACTCGGTGTGTTTCGAATAGTGGCGCAAAAAGTGGGTATGCGCTATATACGGCCCATAGGGGCGCCAAAGCGATGGTATGACATTTATTTATTTTTTGGTATTTTCTATATGTAGCTGCTGTTGTGCGTTTCTCAGTGTTGGGGAAGCTACTCTGAAACAGTAGTTTGACAAGCTACAAGCTACTTATACATGAAAGTAGTTAAACTACAGTCAAGCTACCCTTCTGAAAAAGTAGTTAGATACACCAAAATGTAGCTAGCTACATCGAAACTACTTTGATTTTTTAAAATTGCATTTACAAATAACTGAATAATCGTTAATGAAGAATGTTTTAAGTTAAATGTGTGGGGTTTAAAACAACACAATGCAATACAATTATGATAAGAGTAGTTTTATTTTGTAAACTATCCAAATATACAATACTCAAATGTAGTCTATATCTCAAACTGACTGTCAAAGTGCAAAATCATGTCACATCAATGCAAGAACAAAATATAAGCAACTTTGATAAACAGGAGTAGACAAAAATGCATGTATATGTATATGTATATATATATATATATATATATATATATATATATATATATATATATATATATATATATATATATATATATATATATATATATATATATATATATATATATATATATATATATATATATTAGGGCTGTCAAAAGATTAATCGCGATTAATCACATCCAAAATAAAAGTTTGTGTTTACATAATATATGTGTGTGTACTCTGTTAATTATTATGTATATATAAATACACACACATTCATGTATATATTTAAGAAATATTTGCATGTATATACTGTATATACATTTATATAATTTATATTATATATAAATGTAAATATTTCATCATAAATATAATAAATTTTTCTTAAATATATACATGCTTGTGTGTGTTTTTATATATAAATAATAATTATACACAGTACACACACATAGATTATGTAAACACAAACTTTTATTTTGGATGAGATTAATCGCGATTAATCTTTTGACAGCCCTAATATATATATACAATATATATACAAGCCGATTCGAATGAATCCTGTGATTCAATTTTCTGTAGTGGCAATTTTCCCGCCAAATTTTCCCTCCAAAAATCCTAGTTTTTCAAACTCCTCCTAGACAGTTTTTCCGATTTGCACGAAAATTGAACCAGATCTGCAGACAATGTCAATAAAACCGTAAGAAATTCAAGTCGATTTATTCAAGTGTTTTCGAATAACGCTCACAAATTGTTTACGTATCGCTTGCAAAAATAGACTTAAGACTCTATCTCCACAACGATTTATCGTATTCGGACCAAACTTGTAACACATGATAACAAGCATGACCTGAGACTACATGCTACGTTTCGGCGCAGCGCCACCTACTGGTGCGGAGATACAAAAATTTATATTTTTGCTTATAACTGTTGAACGGTTTGCTCAAAAATCATAAAATTGGTCTTGTTAGATTTGAGGCAGCATGCCGAGTCGAGTGATATCCAATTTTTACATGTCGGCCATTTTGAATTTTGAGGGCATTGAACAATTCAGTGATTTGGAGGGGCGTCCCAATACTTTTGGCAGTATAGTGTTTTTATACAGTGCTTTATTTAGTTGTTGTTGTGGTCTGATACTCTGTTTTTGGGACTGTACACTTGTATATATTTCTTCACTACTGGATTATTGTATTTTCTGTGCACTTGTAAATAAACATCATCAAACTTACGGGTTGAGCCATCATTATTCAGAGCTTATAATGGTTAAAGAGATTTATAAATCAACTAAATATGAGATAACATTGTTAAATGAAGCAGAGATTATTAAGTAATTCCAGTCGCATTGTGTGAAATGTCTTTTTTTCCTCATATGGGACCTCAGAAGCAATGAAATTCTTTGAATCGGCCTTTGTATATTTGATTACTAATGCTCTTATCTACATTACTTTTTAAAATATAATGTATTGAAAACATATCGCTATGTCTTTAACATCATATGATACGTAACTGTACCTTTTGTACTGTAGTCAATATTTGTTTCGTCCTCTGATTCTGTGGCTCAAGCCGATTAGATTGAATCCTGTGATTCAATTTTCTGTAGTGGCAATTTTCCCGCCAAATTTTCCCGCCAAAAATCATACTTTTTCAAACTCCTCCAAGACAGTTTATCCGATTTGCACGAAAATTGAACCAGATCATCTTCAGACAATGTCAATAAAACCGTAAGAAATTCAAGTCGATTTATTAAAGTGTTTTCGAATAACGCTCAAAAAAAAATTACGTAGCGCTTGCAAAAATAGACTTCAGACTGTATCTCCACAACGATTTATCGTATTCGGACCAAACTTGTAACACATGATAACAAGCATGACCTGAGACTACATGCTACGTTTCGGCGCAGCGCCACCTACTGGTGCGGAGATACAAAAATTGATATTTTTGCTTATAACTGTTGAACGGTTTGCTCAAAAATCATAAAATTGGTCTTGTTAGATTTGAGGCAGCATGCCGAGTCGAGTGATATCCAATTTTTACATGTTGGCCATTTTGAATTTTGAGGGCATTGAACAATTCAGTGATTTGGAGGGGCGTCCCAATACTTTTGGCAGTATAGTGTTTTTATACAGTGCTTTATTTAGTTGTTGTTGTGGTCTGATACTCTGTTTTCGGGACTGTACACTTGTATATATTTCTTCACTACTGGATTATTGTAGTTTCTGTGCACTTGTAAATAAACATCATCAAACTTACGGGTTGAGCCATCATTATTCAGAGCTTATAATGGTTAAAGAGATTTATAAATGAGATAACATTGTTAAATAAAGCAGAGATTATTAAGTAATTGCAGTCGCATTGTGTGAAATGTCTTTTTTCTCATATGGGACCTCAGAAGCAATGAAATTCTTTGAATCGGCCTTTGTATATTTGATTACTAATGCTCTAAACTACATTACTTTTTAAAATATAATGTATTGAAAACATATCGCTATGTCTTTAACATCATATGATACATAACTGTACCTTTTGTACTGTAGTCAATAATGCAGGGTCGTTGACCCCGAATGCCTGTGCAAAGAGAGGGAAATCAGTGACCCGTCCTCTTCACCGGGGTCAAGGTTCAGGTCAAGGCTTCAGCGCTGTTAACTTCTCCTCCTACAGAGACGAGGACAAATAAGGACAGGAATCATATCGACATGCGTGACTGATGCCAGAGGTCATGAACGTATGGAGAACTCGCTTCTAGTTATTCTTTAACAGACAAAAAATAAACTGTACCTTTATGTTATGCTGTCTTTCAATCTGTAAAAGAAAGACAAAGCGTTTCACAGACATTCAAATATCAAAAACGTCTGAAACATTTAACATATATAAAATATTATCAAACATCTCTAAAACTTAAAATTTGACTTTGTTTATTTCATCATTTTTTAATATGCCTGCTGACTTAAACACTTTGTATGTGAAACATCCATGCTATATATATATACACCGATCAGGCATAACATTATGACCTCTTGAGGGTGGGATATATTAGGCGGCAAGTGAACATTTTGTCCAACATTATGTGTTAGAAGCAAGTAAGGATTTGAGATAACAAAGGATGAACTTAACCCATCTGTCCGTTTTATGAACCCGCAGACGTGCACTGACAGCAAATTTGCTTATTCAGTTTCTGACCCGCTTTGACCCGGAGAGAAAACAGGTCCCATGTCCCGGGTCGAGGTAATATTTGGGGAAATGTGCCCCATCAGCAGAAGAAAACATCTTCAAACACACGTCACCTCTTGGTAAAGGTTAAACAGCTCATATAATCTATGGAACGGTGTGTTCTTCACATGCGCTGGGGGTTAATGTATAGGATTTAACCCTTCCTGAACCCGTCCTGGTGCTGGAAACATGTGACCACGGCCATGACCTTACCTGAGGAAATCACATCCATTTATCAACAAAATAACTGTCCAAAAGATAAAACTAACTCCATAAAATACTTCTTATTTTATTAAAAAATAAAAATAAATAAAACTGATTTTATTTTAAGGCACACAGACATAAAAATGACAAAAACACACAACAAAACTTTAACTAAAATTAATATAAAAACAAAAATAAAAAACGTATTTTATTTTAAGGCAACATTTCACAATTTCATTTAGTTTAACGATGTATGAAAAGAACTAAAACACAAATAAAATTAAGACATATATTAAAACCGACATAAAAATGGCAAAAATACACAACAAAATGACTAAAACTTTTGCTAAAATGAATATAAAAAAAATAAAAACTTGGAGATATTAATAAAAAATATGATAGTATTTCAAAGATACTCAAATAACACTGATTTAATTTAAGGCAACATTTCTCATTTTTATTTAGAGTATCTTCATGTATAAAAATAACTAAAAACACAAATAAAATGAACAAAACATTTTTATGTGTTAAAAAAAAAGACAAAAACGGACAACAAAATGACTAATATTAAACTAAAATTAATATTAAAAAACAGAACACTTAAAGATATTAATAAAAAATATAATAGTATCTCAAAGATACTAAAATAACACTGATTTTATTTTAAGGCACATTTCTCATTTTTATTTAGAGTAGCTTGATGTACGAAAATAACTAAAACACAAATAAAATGAATAAAACGTAGACATATATATATTTTTTAAACAGACATAAAAATGACAAAAACGCACAACAAAATGACTAAAACTTTATCTAAAATTAATTTAAAACCCCACCAAAAAATGAAAACTTACGAGATATTAATAAAAATATAATAGTATCGCAAAGATACTTAAATAACACTGATTTTATTTTAAGGCAACATTTCTCAGTTAGTGTAACGATGTACGAAAATAACTAAAACACAAATAAAATAAACATATATATAAAAAACAAGACAACAGAAACTCACAACAAAATGACTAAAACTTTAACTAAAATTAATACAAAACCTATTAGAGATACTAATAAAAAATATAATAGTATCTCAAAGATACTAAAATAACACTGTTGTTTAAAATTATAGTCTAAATTCAAATGTATACATGAGTTCTGTTACAAGAAATGACCTGGATTATGAAAATTAATGATTAAATTAGTTGCATACATTTTTTAAGGGTGAATCTCACAAAATCTGCCAAGAATAACACATTTCAACACAAGAAAAAGATACAATATTTTATTTTAAATAGTATAAATGTTATGTTAAATGTTAAACATATTATATATAATAATATTTCTAATAAAGAAAATGTATTTGTTTTTGCTTCATTTTCATAACAATCAACCATGCATTACACAAAAAAAAAAAACAATACTAGTGTAGGATTTTCCCTCCGAAACTATTAATTACAAAGAAATGGCAAAATTTAATTAAACACAACATTTTGAAGTGTGTGTGTATCATCTTACAACGTCAAAAACGATTTTTACAGCGTATAATGTGGAGGAAAAAACACATTATCATAGATAAATTGTATGTATACTGTAATATTGTATGTATAAATGTCATGTTATATCATTATTTAAAGTGTAAAAGTGTAACCTCAAGGCAGATATAATGCATGTGTGTGTGTCCTGACTCCAGAGGTGAGGAAAGGCCATCCGAGGCCGCGCTGGCTCAATGTTTTGACATGTATTATAGGAATACGGATGTGCCCTGAGGGTCTCCGGGTGGGTTTGTGAGGTTGTTTGCTTCTCTGGGCTCTCAGATAAGACTCAGGGGCCTCTCTTCTGTTGACAAAGAGCCGCTTGTGTCGTGCTGGAACAGCCGATCGAAGCACATGAAGCACACGGACAGAGAATGCCAGAAAAACTGCTCTCAAACCAGCCTTTACACCTCATTACCAGCTAAATATGCCATCAGTAGAACATTTATCAATCTTTGAGTCACGGTTCGAAATCTGAGATTTACAGTATATTATGCTAATAACAAAACATATTAAATATCTTTGACACTATTATTGAACTGGATTGAATCAAAATTGAGCTGGATTGAATCTGTTTAATAATTGGTGAACATTGACACTGTTATTGAACTGAATCAAAATTGAATTGAATCAACATTGAACTGAATTGAATCAACATTGAACTGAATTTAATATTTTAATAATTGGTGAACTTTGCAACATTGACACTATTATTAAATTGAATCAACAATGAACTGGATCAAATCTGTTAAATAATTGATTAACTTTGCAACATTGACACTGTTATTGAACTGGATTGAATCAAAATTGAACTGAACTGAATCAAAATTGAGCTGGATTGTATCTGTTTAATAATTGGTGAACATTGACACTGTTATTAAACTGAATCAAAATTGAATTGAATCAACATTGAACTGAATTGAATCAACATTGAACTGAATTGAATCAACATAGAACTGAATTTAATATTTTAATAATTGGTGAACTTTGCATTATTGACACTATTATTGAATTGAATCGACAATGAACTGGATCAAATCTTTTAATAATTGGTGAACTTTGCAACATTGACACTATTATTGAACTGGATTGAATCAACATTGAACTGAATCAAAATCGAACTGAACTGAATCACAATTGAACTGAACTGAATTAAAACTGAACTGAATCAAACTTGAACTGGATCAAATTTGTTTAATAATTGATTAACTTTTCAACATTGACACTATTATTGATCTGGATTGAATCAACATTGAACTGAACTGAATCAAAATTGAACTGAACTGAATCAACATTGAACTGAATTGAATCAACATTGAACTGAATTAAATCTTTTAATAATTGATTAACTTTGCAACATTGACACTATTATTGAACTGGATTGAATCAACATTGAACTGAAATGAATCAAAATTGAATTTAACTGAATCAACATTGAACTGAATTGAATCAACACTGAACTGAATTGAATCTTTTAATAATTGATTCACTTTGCAACATTGACACTATTATTGAACTGGATTGAATCAACATTGAACTGAATTGAATAAACATAAAACTGAATTTAATATTTTAATAATTGGTGAACTTTTCAACATTGACACTATTATTGAACTGGATTGAATCAACATTGAACTGAACTGAATCAAAATTGAATTGAATCAACATTGAACTGAATTGAAAAAACATTTAACTGAATTTAATATTTTAATAATTGGTAAACTTTGCAATATTGAAACTATTATTGAACTGGATTGAATCAACATTGAACTGAACTGAATCAAAATTGAATTGAATCAACATTGAACTGAATTGAATAAACATTAAACTGAATTTAATATTTTAATAATTGGTGAACTTTGCAACATTGACACTATAATTGAACTGGATTGAATCAACATTGAACTGAATTGAATAAACATTAAACTGAATTGAATATTGTAATAATTGGTGAACTTTGCAACATTGACACTATTATTGAATTGAATCAACATTGAACTGGATCACATCTTTTAATAATTGATTAACTTTTCAACATTGACACTATTATTGAACTGAACTGAATCAACATTGAACTGAATTGAATCAACATTGAACTGAACTGAATCAAAAATTTAACTGAATTGAATCTTTTAATAATTGATTAACTTTGCAACATTGACACTATTATTGAACTGAACTGAATCAACATTGAACTGAACTGAATGAACATTGAACTGAACTGAATCAAAATTTAACTGAAATGAATCAACATTGAACTGAATTGAATCAACATTGAACTGAATTGAATCTTTTAGTAATTGATTGACTTTGCAACATTGACACTATTATTGAACTGGATTGAATCAACATTGAACTGAACTGAATCAAAATTGAACTGAATCAACATTGAACTGAATTGAATAAACATTTTACTGAATTTAATATTTTAATAATTGGTGAACTTTGCAATATTGACACTATTATTGAACTGGATTAAATTAACATTGAACTGAACTGAATCAAAATTGAATTTAACTAAATCAACATTGAACTAAATTGAGTCAACACTGAACTGAATTGAATCTTTTAATAATTTATTCACTTTGCAACATTGACACTATTATTGAACTGGATTGAATCAACATTTAACTGAATTGAATAAACATTAAACTGAATTTAATATTTTAATAATTGGTGAACTTTGCAACATTGACACTATTATTGAATGGAATCAACAATGAACTGGATCAAATCTTTTAATAATTGATTAACTTTGCAACATTGACACTGTTATTGAACTGAATTGAATCAACATTGAACTGAACTGAATCAAAATTGAACTGGATCAAATCTGTTTAATAATTGGTGAACTCTGCAATATTGACACTATTATTGAACTGAATTGAATCAACATTGAACTGAATCAAAATTGAACCGAACTGAATCACAACTGAACTGAACTGAACTAAATCAAAAATGAACTGAATCAAACTTGAACTGGATCAAATCTGTTTAATAATTGATTAACTTTGCAACATTGACACTATAATTGAACTGGATTGAATCAACATTGAACTGAATTGAATAAACATTAAACTGGATCACATCTTTTAATAATTGATTAACTTTGCAACATTGACACTATTATTGAACTGAATTGAATCTTTTAATAATTGATTCACTTTGCAACATTGACACTATAATTGAACTGGATTGAATCAACATTGAACTGAATTGAATAAACATTAAACTGAATCACATCTTTTAATAATTGATTAACTTTGCAACATTGACACTATTATTGAACTGAATTGAATCAACATTGAACTGAACTGAATCAAAATTGAACTGAATTGAATCAACATTGAACTGAATTGAATCTTTTAATAATTGATCAATTTTGCAACAGTGACACTATTATTGAACTGAATTGAATCAACATTGAACTGAACTGAATGAACATTGAACTGAACTGAATCAAAACTGAACTGAATCAAACTTGAACTGGATCAAATCTGTTTAATAATTGATTAACTTTGCAACATTGACACTATTATTGATCTGAATTGAATCAATACTGAACTGAATTGGATCTTTTAATAACCGATGAACGTTGCAGCACTGAACTGAACTGAACTGAATGAACATTGAGCTGAACTGAGCTGATAATGACTCTATTGTCTTCTGAAGAGCTGCTTTACAGCTGAAACTGTCTCATATTTGATGAAGTTTGCATCAGTGATTCTGCATAAAGCACTACAGCAATAAATAACACTGTCAATCGATCCCGAAACAAAGACGAAACCAAATATCCAAGGAAACAAATATAAAAGCTTAAGAATCAGTGATGGGGAAAAAACACATCCTGGCAGAAACACGACGTCTATGATGGATCTGATTCTGAATCCAACGGTTGTTTGTATAAAACCCCTCAAAAACATTATCTAACGCTGGGTTTCCTGAGGTTAAAATCACGCTTCATGACAAACTAACAAACACAAAAGCACTTCTGTTCTGCCCATCCGCTACAGACGTCATCGCAGTCTTTGTAACGAAGTAATGCGGACCGACAATAAATTAAAATCACTAGTTTGTTAGAAATGCACTGAGTGAGCCTGACCTCCTTACAAACGCACGAGTCGTGACTCAAATCATTAGTCTGAGGAGAGACTCTCCTTTCATCATGTGAACAGAAACATGGACTGTCCTCATTTGCCTTCCCGTGCTAATAATAGCGCCGCTCTTCAAAGTTAGCAGAGGACTCGCATTTACATCCGTTTCAGGAGAAGCTCACAGAAGATCGAGGATGAATCTGAGCAGACGTTGAGAGATCAAATACAAGCAAAGGTCATTCCTGTTTAAACCTGCTGACCTTATGTGTGTAATCGCAATTTAGTCATGAAATCATTAAACACGTTCAAGACTTTGAGGTCAGTGAGAAATCAAAGCGTGGGATGCAGTGGGGTAAAGCGCGCCACCACTGGACTCTAGAGCAGTGGAGATGTGTGACCAATCACGCTTCTCCGTCTGACAATCCCATGCATGAGTTTGGCGGTTGCCAGGAGAACGGGACTTGTCTGACTGCATTGTGCCAAGTGTAAAGTTTGGTGGAGGGGGGGTTATGGGGTGGGGTTGTTTTTCAGGGGTTAGTTCCAGTGAAAGGAACTCTTAACGCTTCACCAAGACATTTTGGACAATTTCACGCTCCCAACTTTGTGGGACCAGTTTGGGGACGGCCCCTTCCTGTCCCAGCATGACTGACCAGTGCATAAAGCGTCTCAAGTAAGACATGATGAGGAGTTTGGTGTGGAGGAACTGGACTGGCCTCAACCCGATAGAACAGCCCATAAACACACTCCTAAACCTTGAGGAAAGCCTTCCCAGAAGAGCTGAAGCTGTTAGAGCTGCAAAGGGTGGGCATTGCACTGAATTGAATCAACATTGAACTGAATTGAATCAACATTGAACTGAATTGCATCAACAGTAAACTGAATTGCATCAACATTGAACTGAATTGAATCAACATTGATCTAAATTGAATCAAAATTGAACTGAACTGAATCAAAACTGAACTGAAATGAATCAAAATTGAACTGACTTGAATCAACATTGAACTGAATTTAATCTTTTAATAATTTGATTAACTTTGCAACATTGACACTATTATTGAACTGAACTGAATCAAAATTGAACTGAACTGAATCAGAATTGAACTGAATTGAATCAACATTGAACTGAATTGAATCAATATTGAACTGAATTGCATCAACATTGAACTGAATTGAATCTTTTAAAAATGAATGAACTTTGCAACATTGACACTATTATTGAACTGAACTGAATCAAAATTGAACTGAACTGAATCAACATTGAACTGAATTGAATCAACATTGAACTGAATTGCGTCAACTTTGAACTGAATTGCATCAACTTTGAACTGAATTGAATCAACATTGAACTGAATTGAATCAACATTGAACTGAATTGCGTCAACTTTCAACTGAATTGCATCAACTTTGAACTGAATTGAATCAACATTGAACTGAATTGAATCAACATTGAACTGAATTGCATCAACAGTGAATTGAATTGCCTCAACATTGAACTGAATTGAATCAACATTGATCTAAATTGAATCAACATTGAACTGAACTGAATCAAAATTGAACTGACTTGAATCAACATTGAACTGAATTGCATCAACATTGAACTGAATTGAATCTTTTAATAATTTATTAACTTTGCAACGTTGACACTATTATTGAACTGAACTGAATCAAAATTGAGCTGAACTGAATCAAAATTGAACTGAATTGCATCAACATTGAACTGAATTGAATCAACATTGAACTGAATTGAATCTTTTAATAATTGATTAACTTTGCAACATTGACACTATTATTGAACTGAACTGAATCAAAATTGAACTGATTGAATCAACATTTAACTGAATTCAATCTTTTAATAACTGATTGATAATATGGCTGACTCCATATTAACCCCTATGGATTAAGAACGGGATGGTATGTAAAGGCGTCCCAAAACTTTTGTCAATAGTGCATCAAAACGTAGACGACTCAATGAAAGATGGCGAAACCGGCTGAACTGAAACAGATCTGGAACAATAAACAGACATAAAGGTTGCACTTCCACGACACGATTAGCACGCTCTTATAACCCCGCAGGCTAGTTCGCTAGCGTGATTAGAGCGATCTCACACACTGTAAGCAAACACAAGCGTTCACAGATGCGCGTTATATGAACGCGAGCGCAGAAATCCCTTCAGAGACACTGATATTTCATGACCATCTGGACGTGCTTGCTTTAAAATGTCAGATATTACTCAAATTGCCATTAGGGAAACTTTTTTCTGCACACAAGCATAAACTACTTTTCTGTGCAAGTGACGAAAATCAAGGGCAGTCGGACGCGCTGCGCTTCCCAGATAAATAAATAAACCCCCATCTGACGTCTATCTAATAATTCCAACCCCGCAAGTGTAAATATGACACGCTGGAGTCTGAGGAGCTAAACCAGGACAACTTTGAAGTTAAATCTGGCGTCCTGAATGATCCTGAAGCAGTGCTGATTCCACAGGTCAATCACACCTAGACAAAATATTTTGATTATGTGTCAATTAGGCTATAAAATAATAATAATTATTATTTTATTATTAAAACTAATATTACTAAATTAAAATGACTAAATAAGAACAAAATGAGATTTAAAAAATCCAGGTTTGCTGCATAATTTAGACAAAATATTGTGATTATATATCAATATGGCTATAAAATAATAATAATTATTATTATTTTATTATTACAACTAATATTACTAAATAAAATGACTAAATCAGAACAAAATTTTATTTAAAAAATCCAGGTTTGCTGCACAATTTAGACAAAATATTGTGATTATGTATCAATAAGGCTATAAAATAATAATAATAATAATTTGTATTATTACAACTAATATTACTAAATTAAAATGACTAAATAAGAACAAAAATGTGATAAAAAAATCGAAGTTTACAGCATAATTTAGACAAAATATTGTGATTATGTATCAATAAGGCTATAAAATAATAACAATTATTATTTGTATTATTACAACTAATATTACTAAATAAAAATGACTAAATCAGAACAAAATTTGATTTAAAAAATCCAGGTTTTCTGCATAATTTAGACAAAATATTGTGATTAGATATATTTAAATTATTTTGCATTTGCTCGTAAATATATAGTGGGGTAATTATATTGTATATATGAATTATTACAAATAAAAAATTACTAAATGCGATTTAAAAAAAAAAAAAAAGTTTGCTGCACAATTTGGCCAAAATATTGTGATTGTATATCAATATGTCTATTAAAAAAATAGTATTATTACTAATACTGCTAAATAAAAATAAAAATTGTAATAATAATAAAAAGGGACATGGTGATCAAATATATTTAAATTATTTTGCATTCGCTTGAAAATATATAGTTGGGTAATTATATTGTATATATCAATTATTATTACTAAATAAAAAAATAAAAAGTACTAAATGTGATAAAAAAAATCGTGCATAATTTGGCCAAATTATTATCAATATGGCTATAAAATAATAATAATAATAATTATTAAAATTGTATAATGTACATTATAACTTTAAAATTGCAATAATAATAATATTTATGGCTGTCTTTTCAAACGTTAAACCCTCAAACTTTTATTTTGGCAGAAACCGCAGGCTCTCTTTTATTAAAAAGTGCTCAATACAAGTACATGAAGATGGTCGGCACATGTGCGTTTCCAAATTGCAACTTGATAAACACAATAAAAGGTATATTCACAAAACAACACAAGTTTCTGATTCCGCACTAGAGACGCACGCGAGCTCTTAGCAGATGCAAGGTCAAAGGGTCAAACACAGCGAGGTCTTCGTTTCATTGGCCTGCTGGAATGTTCTGCGTTTGGAGAGCCTGGCCAATGGAGGAGCAGGCCTGACCTGAGCAGACCCCGTCACACCGCTATCACAGTTTGCTCTGTTTTGTCAACACACCGTCCAGAGAGAGAGAGAGAGAGAGAGAGATCTGGAGCCAAGGACTTATTATCCCAATTCATAAAAGTGGAAATAAATTGGACCCTAATAATTTCACAGGCCTTTGTGGAAGTTATTTAGCAGTGTTTTAAACAGTAGAATTGTAAACGTTAGCCCTATTGGGACGGTTTCTGGTGGGGTCATGATGTATGTTAATCATTGTCAGGGGTTAGTCTGTGATTTTTATTGTTGAGTTTTCAAGAATATATCACTTCAGAATTCACTGTTTATATCCTTTTTAACCCCTGCAGGGCACCGTACGGCTGCGCTTTGACAACACATTCATGTTATTGACCATAATAAATGCTAATAATTATGGTAACCGTAATGTTAGAAACTAAATTATTTTGTCCTCTGATTCAAGCCTGGTGTGTGTGTGTTTCCCGCTGAGAAAGATGAGACGTATAAATATACATATACATATACATATACATATACATATACATATACATATACATATACATATACATATACATATACATACAGTATACATATACAGTGATGTAAGACTGGCCCTGTGGCGGCTCTCTAGCCCGTGGAAAGGCAAATCGGTTCTTAGAGCACTCATCAGTCGAACCAACTCCGAACTGGCACTAGCACTACACTCTCCAAAAAAAAGAGTACACAAGTACACAACAGTGTCCATCACTGGGGTGGTACCCTTAAGGGTACGTTTTTGTACCTGTAAGTCAGGGGTAGGCAAGTTCGGTCCTAGAGAGCTGATGTCCTCCAGAGTTTGGCTCCAACTTACTAAACCACCACAGTATAAAACTCATGGCTCCCAGCATGCATTGCAGCATTAAGTATGTCACCATTGTTGAGATTTATATGCTGATACTTGATATCTGTGTGCGTCTATAATTTCCCCCCCTAGAATGTCTCTGTGGCAAGAAAGTATTGTTGTTGAATATTATTTATCAACATTTTTAGTCAGTGATGAGTTAAGTCAAACATTTTTCTTCATGATAATTTTTGTTTATGGCTTCTTTTGATTTGAACAGATTATGTGTTTTGTTAACACTGTAACAAAAACCACAAACTCACATAAAAAGCCAAGAGTCAAACAGGCCAACTAAAGGAAACACTGATCTCCATAATGGTGACAGACTGAAGGAAACACTGATATCCATAATGGTGACCGACTGAAGGAAACACGGATCTCCATAATGATGACATACTTAAGGAAACACTGATGTCCATAATGGTGACCGGTCGAAGGAAACACGGATCTCCATAATGATGACCGACTGAAGGACACAGATCTCCATAATGATGACACACTGAAGGGAACACTGATGTCCATAATGATGACAGACCGAAGGAAACACGGATCTCTATAATGGTGACCAACTGAAGGAAACACGGATCTCCATAATGGTGACTGAGTGAAGGCAACACTGATCTACATAATGGCGACTAAACATTTGAAATAAAACATCAACATCTAAACCTATGTTAATTTTCAATAAGAGCTTCTATAGACGTCTTTCAGGGGTGGAGCCAAACTCTGCAGGACAGCGGCTCTGCTCTCTAGGACTGAACTTGCCGACCCCTGCTCTAAGTAGAGGAAAACTATGGTGTAACTGTACCATAAGGTCCAATTGTGTACCTTTAAAGGTACAGTTAAACGTTTTGTTCCCCAAGGAACAAAATTGTACCTCCACGGTACCTTTTCTTCTGAGAGTGTAGCTCTGAACTAGCACCCGGTTCATTCTGGTGGAAAAGGGGTAATTGACAGGTTTAGATCAAGTTTTCTGTTGTCTTGCGTGCATGTCGCTTTATCTGTTTATTTAATCAAAGTCGTTTTTTTATTTTATTTTACTTATTAGAGGTGCAGAACGCCACACAGCAACTTTTTGGGACTGCACCAGGCAAAAATCTATTGTAATCATTACAAAAAGTAAAGGTAAAGGTCTACACGCGTTCATTCGAATGGCTTGTTTTCCCCCACGGCATAAACGGATATGACGTTTTTGTGGCCGTTCCCAGTAATGCCGACCAAGTCTATGGTGTGAGAGCCAAAGAGAGATTTCTATCACTGGTGATAGACACTAAAGTTTCTCTAAACTCTGTGACGTGTGAAGAGAAATGCACTCAAATATAATGAGTCCACGTACGGACATCCTATGAGAACTTTGCGAGAACGTGTATTTGAGCACAACCCGTCCACCGAGTGAAGCGAACAATAACACACATCTTCCAGTTCCTCGAATGCCTTCCTGTTGTTTAACACACTCGCAATAAAAACCAGGCCTCACGGGAGACATTACAGCAACGGTTCTCCTACCGAGGCAGATTGAGGACCTTTGCTGTCAAGGTCTGACTGTCCAACAGTTTGTCTTACATTATCTCACTCGTTCTGTGAAATAACTCCATCATTTAGAGAAACGGCAGGCCGTTCTTTTCCTTTTTTCCCCTTACACAACTATTAACTTTTACTGCGGTCTGGTTTTCACGAGACTGAAGATTCATGACACATCATGTCGAAATGTTTTCTTTCTTTGAAAAGGAAAGCAGAGTGACAGAAAATCTTTCTTTTGCACATATTTTATATTAAATGAGTCAAACCCTGTAGGTCGAGTGTATTAACACTAATAGTTTTAAGGGCTTTTTTTGCTGTAAAGCTGCTTTGAAACCATATGCATTGGATGAATTATGAAGTATGCAATTGTCATCTGGTTTCTAAATGCGGTTTGAGTTCCTCCAATATGCATCTGTGGGGTTTTTAACCTGTTTTATGGTGAAAATGTTGCATCTTATCACTTGAAGTAACATTTCATTTGTCATTTTTCCAGCCATGGTCAATAGCTGCATTTTCAGATTCAATCACGGTCAATCCAGAAACATTGCGGTTTACTGTAGCTATGGGAGCGCTCTAGTTTTTCTGTCATTCGGCCAAAGTCTCATGTTATTAAAGATGAAGTGCTTATTTGTCGACTGTGATTCGTCGACAAATGCTAGACTAAGACACTCTTCTCCTCCTCAAATACAAAAAACATCAGCCGTAATGTTTCTTGAGTAGAGAAAACGCTGTACTTATTCAAACAAACGGTTCTTAATTTACCATTGCATTGCAAACAAGCAGAGACGCTCCAAACTGAGACAGAGGAGGCGGAGTTATGAGGTTTGACTGACAGTTTGAGGAGCCAATGGCGTTACTAGCTTTAGTCACAAGCTATTTTTAATACTTTACATTGGATAAATATTTGTGAAACCAACAGACAGACGTAAAGGGTGACCGATAGTAATGATTAATACCAAAAAAATTTATTCTTTGTTTGTCAACTAACTCTCATTAGACTGCAAGTTTAGGATTAGGGTTAGTAGAATAAGTGGACAAAGTTACTTATAGTATATACACCGATCAGGCATAACATTATGTCCTAATATTGTGTAACTAAACTTGCAAACTCGCTCAAATCCATACACTTGCCCATTTTTCCTGCTTCTAACACATCACTATGTTCACAAAATGTTCACTTGCTACCTAATATATCCCACCCACTAACAGGAGATGAAGAGATCATCAGTGGTCATAATGTTATGCCTGATCAGTGTATATAATGTCTAAAGTGGAGCATCAGAAATAAAGCATAAACCCACAATCATGTGAGACGGTTGTGGGACATATATTTGGGCTTCCTCAGAAGTTTCTATGGGTTTTTAGAATGGAGGTTTTCGATGAGTAAAATAAGGTTTGTGATTAATATTACTTTAGAGGCATTTTGTTGTACAACAAAAGTTGTACAACAGACGTGAAGTAGTTTTGTGCTTGACGAATTTGGTGTAGTCTTCATATAGCAACTTAAGTTTTAAAACACACAGCTGTAAAGTCCACGCTTGAGGTCAGACTGTGGGTGATTTATACTGTAGACATGAAAGTCTTCCAGTAATGTTGACCACAGACCGAATTTTACTCATAAAACACAAACCACTATTTCAAAAACCCATAGGAAATTCCCAAACGAATGCATTAGGCCATCCCAAGCCATTCTCCAAACAAACTGACGTCATGATTGAGCAGCTCGTGCAAAACAACAGATCGATAGTTTCCTAAAACACAAGCTCTCTTATTATAAAGCAACAGCCAACAGAGGATGGAGATGAACGAGGTTCAATGAAGAACGGCTCAAGAATTTCTCACTGGAAAATATTAAAACATATGAATATTGATGAGCATGGAAACTCATCTTTAATAAATGACCTTGTTAAGGAACCAGGGTTATTTAGTGAACTATTAAATATTAAAACTAAAACTATTAAAACATATGAATATTGATGAGCGTAGAAAAAAAATCATCTTTAACAAATGACCTTGTTTAGTAACCAGGGTTATTTAGTGAACTATTAAACTATTAAAACTAAAACTATTAAAACATGTTTGTTAACTGAAAAAAAGCTGAAGTGAAATAAAATATGAATATTAGTTGAAAAACTTAAACTAAGTGAAAATTACAAATGTTGCCTTGGCAATAACGCTGAACCGTTAAATTATTTTAAAAAACAAAAACATAATACAAAATAAATAACTAAAACTAAATTAATAATATATATATAAATTCAACCTAAATAGCGATATTTAAAAAGACTACTAAAATGACAAGCACAAAACAAAATTAATAAACATTTGCAATGAAAAGAAGTCGAAACTGAGATAAAAACTTTGACATTCAATTTAAATTTTTAATTTATTATGGCATAAATATGAGATAAAAAGTCAAAACTATGAGACAAAAACTGAGACACTAAATTATAATTATGATAAAAAGCTGAAATTATGACAAGTCATCATGAGATGTCCAAATTACCAAATACTTATGAGATTACAAAAATATGAATTATGGCAAACTCATAATTATGAAATAAAAACATAAAAATGACACTCAGTCTTGTATGGATAAAAGTGGAAATTATGACAAAGTCATGAGATAAAAAGCTTAAATTATAACATACAAAGTGATAATTATTACATACTAAGTTATTAAGTAATAATTATGATTCAAAAGAGACGTGACATGTCATCATTTGTCATAAATACGAGATAAAAAGTCAAAAATATGACATACTAAGCCATAATTAAAAAAAACAAAAAAATATGACACTAAATTATAATTATGAAAAAAAAAAGATTGAAATTATGACAGTCCTGAGGTGTTGAAAATTTGACATACTAAGTCATAATTATGAGATTAATAATTTGTTTTTGTTTAATCTGAATTATGGCAAACTAAGTCATAATTATGAGATAAAAAGTCGAAACTATGAGATAAAAACTGTGACATTAAATTTTAATTATGAGATAGAAAAAAATCTGAATTATGGCATAAATATGAGACAAAAAGTCGAAACTGAGACAAAAACTGAGACACTAAATTATAATTATGAAAAAAGGGAAATTATGACAGTCATGAGATGTCGAAAATATGAGATAAAAAAACGAAACTGTGAGATACAAACTTACAAATATGACACTATATTTTATTTATGAGATAGAAAAAAATCTGAATTATGGCATAAATATGAGATAAAAACGTGTGAATACACTCTAAAAAAAAAAGGCTCGTAATCATAGGGAAACCTTTTTTAGTGCTATATAGCACCAATTTTGGTGCTTCAGTGGTTCTTCAGCGGTTCTTCAGCGGTGCTATATAGCACCTTAGTCAAAAGAACCGGTGAAGAACCTCTGAAGAACCACTGAAGAACCGCTGAAGAACCACTGAAGCACCAAAATTGGTGCTATATAGCACTAAAAAAAGGTTCCCCTATGATTACGAGCCAAGAACCATTTTTGGTGCCATATAGAACCTTTTTTTTTTTAGAGTGTATGACATACTAAGTCATAATTATGAGATAAGTCGAAACTATGGGAAAAATGAAACTGAAATAAGTTTGAGTTGAAGTACTAAAAGTATTAATAAATATAAACAAATAATAACAATACTACAGTAAAACCAAAGCTAAAAACAAAATCTATATAGCAATACTAGGCCAAATTACAAAAAACAAACTAAAATTAACACGAAAACCGTAAACAAAAATAAAAAGGTAATTTAAAAAAATGATTAAAACTAAAATAAAAATATGAATATTAAAATTTAAAGAAAATTAGAATGTTTTCCTTGGCCATAAACTGAAATTTGGTGAAGCACTAAAATGAAAACTAAAAACTAAAACAAAATAATACAAAAATAATAAATAATAAAAATATATAAACTAAAACTGAAATAAAAAAAAACTAAATAGCATTATAAAAATTAAAAAAATAAAATAAAATGACAAAAGCAAATAACTTATTTAAATGTATTGCCACGGCAAATATTTATTACTAAATAAATAATAATAATAAATAAATAACAGCAATAATAAACCTAAAGAACAATATAAAAAAACTAATAAAATGACAAAAGCACAACAAAATTACTAAAACTTAAACTAAAATTAACATGAAAACTGGACATTATAAAATTCAAAATATTAATAAAACAATAAAATAACACTTTTACTCTTTATAACACACAACACATTACCCTATTGAATATAATGAAATGAAGAAATGTTAAAAAACAAGCAAAACGTAGTATAAACCCCACACAATGCACTCCAGACGTGTTTGGGAGCTACAAATGTTCAACGCCGCGTGAAGTATTTTGTCACGTTAAACAATCCTGTCCTTTAACAAATACTTCTCCACACATGTGGAAATAATACACTCTCCGGGCAAAGTTCACGCCGCATGAGGTTTCGTCCTAGCATGTATGTTAGCGACTTACCAGAGCTAAAGAAAGACTGAACTCATGATCAATCCTTGTGATTTATTAGATCTTAGAGCGGCTACAGGGCCCTATTTACACAACATATGTAAGCTGATATACATCTCCGCCGGAGCATTAATATAGCGCGCTGGATGTGTTCCAGATGTCCTCAAACAGCACCACATCATAAAACCTGGATTTCCAGATCCCATGCTTTAGCCTGAAACCTGGAGGGTTTTACAACCCTAATTACATCCACTTGATGGTGTTGATAAGAAAGTCAGCCAATGATATCCTGTAATGTACTGGAGCTTTATTATGCATGAGGGACTTAGACTTGAAAAATTCCAGCGTTGTTTTAAGACCTAAATATTCCCAAAGTGATGGGGAGCAGTTCATGCAATTCCTGAAAAGAAAAACCTGCTGCAATTACTCTGTGTGGCAACCTTTAACATGTGCTTTTGCCTGAATCTTTTTTCCAAAGTGCATCCATAAGTTGAAAGTGGATTTCCTAGAATTCGAACCCATGACCTTACACCAGAGGCTAAAGCATGAAAATCTACATTTAACGGAAAAGATCACCCACTCACCTCACATTGTCAAACTCATATCACTTACTTACATTTCCTGTCAAAATGTTTCAAGGATAAAGTTTTTTAATGTTTAAAACACTCATTGGTTCTTGAGAAGCTCAATCGTGATGCGTAACACGAGAACGAACCTCATTGGGTGTTGAGAAGCTCAATCGTGATGCGTAACACTAGAATGAACCTCATTGGGTGTTGAGAAGCTCAATCGTGATGCGTAACACGAGAATGAACCTCATTGGGTGTTGAGAAGCTCAATCGTGATGCGTAACACTAGAATGAACCTCATTGGGTCTTGAGAAGCTCAATCGTGATGCGTAACACTAGAATGAACCTCATTGGTTCTTGAGAAGCTCAATCGAGATGCGTAACACTAGAATGAACCTCATTGGGTGTTGAGAAGCTCAATCGTGATGCGTAACACGAGAATGAACCTCATTGGGTGTTGAGAAGCTCAATCGTGATGCGTAACACTAGAATGAACCTCATTGGGTGTTGAGAAGCTCAATCGTGATGCGTAACACGAGAATGAACCTCATTGGGTCTTGAGAAGCTCAATCGTGATGCGTGACACGAGAATGAACCTCATTGGGTCTTGAGAAGCTCAATCGTGATGCGTAACACTAGAATGAACCTCATTGGGTGTTGAGAAGCTCAATCGTGATGCGTAACGTGAGAATGAACCTCATTGGGTGTTGAGAAGCTCAATCGTGATGCGTAACACTAGAATGAACCTCATTGGGTCTTGAGAAACTCAATCGTGATGCGTAACACTAGAATTAACCTCATTGGGTGTTGAGAAGCTCAATCGTGATGCGTAACGTGAGAATGAACCTCATTGGGTGTTGAGAAGCTCAATCGTGATGCGTAACACGAGAATGAACCTCATTGGGTGTTGAGAAGCTCAATCGTGATGCGTAACACTAGAATGAACCTCATTGGGTGTTGAGAAGCTCAATCGTGATGCGTAACACGAGAATGAACCTCATTGGGTGTTGAGAAGCTCAATCGTGATGCGTAACACTAGAATGAACCTCATTGGGTCTTGAGAAGCTCAATCGTGATGCGTGACACGAGAATGAACCTCATTGGGTCTTGAGAAGCTCAATCGTGATGCGTAACACGAGAATGAACCTCATTGGGTGTTGAGAAGCTCAATCGTGATGCGTAACACTAGAATGAACCTCATTGGGTGTTGAGAAGCTCAATCGTGATGCGTAACACGAGAATGAACCTCATTGGGTGTTGAGAAGCTCAATCGTGATGCGTAACACTAGAATGAACCTCATTGGGTGTTGAGAAGCTCAATCGTGATGCGTAACACGAGAATGAACCTCATTGGGTCTTGAGAAGCTCAATCGTGATGCGTGACACGAGAATGAACCTCATTGGGTCTTGAGAAGCTCAATCGTGATGCGTAACACTAGAATGAACCTCATTGGGTGTTGAGAAGCTCAATCGTGATGCGTAACGTGAGAATGAACCTCATTGGGTCTTGAGAAACTCAATCGTGATGCGTAACACTAGAATTAACCTCATTGGGTGTTGAGAAGCTCAATCGTGATGCGTAACGTGAGAATGAACCTCATTGGGTCTTGAGAAACTCAATCGTGATGCGTAACACTAGAATGAACCTCATTGGGTGTTGAGAAGCTCAATCGAGATGCGTAACACTAGAATGAACCTCATTGGGTGTTGAGAAGCTCAATCGTGATGCGTAACACTAGAATGAACCTCATTGGGTCTTGAGAAACTCAATCGTGATGCGTAACACTAGAATGAACCTCATTGGGTCTTGAGAAACTCAATCGTGATGCGTAACACTAGAATGAACCTCATTGGGTCTTGAGAAGCTCAATCGTTATGCGTAACACTAGAATGAACCTCATTGGGTCTTGAGAAGCTCAATCGTGATGCGTAACACGAGAATGAACCTCATTGGGTCTTGAGAAGCTCAATCGTGATGCGTGACACGAGAATGAACCTCATTGGGTCTTGAGAAGCTCAATCGTGATGCGTGACACGAGAATGAACCTCATTGGGTCTTGAGAAGCTCAATCGTGATGCGTGACACGAGAATGAACCTCATTGGGTGTTGAGAAGCTCAATCGTGATGCGTAACACTAGAATGAACCTCATTGGGTCTTGAGAAACTCAATCGTGATGCGTAACACTAGAATGAACCTCATTGGGTCTTGAGAAACTCAATCGTGATGCGTAACACTAGAATGAACCTCATTGGGTCTTGAGAAACTCAATCGTGATGCGTAACACTAGAATGAACCTCATTGGGTCTTGAGAAACTCAATCGTGATGCGTAACACTAGAATGAACCTCATTGGGTCTTGAGAAGCTCAATCGTGATGCGTAACACTAGAATGAACCTCATTGGGTCTTGAGAAGCTCAATCGTGATGCGTAACACGAGAATGAACCTCATTGGGTCTTGAGAAGCTCAATCGTGATGCGTAACACGAGAATGAACCTCATTGGGTCTTGAGAAGCTCAATCGTGATGCGTGACACGAGAATGAACCTCATTGGGTCTTGAGAAGCTCAATCGTGATGCGTGACACGAGAATGAACCTCATTGGGTGTTGAGAAGCTCAATCGTGATGCGTAACACTAGAATGAACCTCATTGGGTCTTGAGAAACTCAATCGTGATGCGTAACACTAGAATGAACCTCATTGGGTCTTGAGAAACTCAATCGTGATGCGTAACACTAGAATGAACCTCATTGGGTCTTGAGAAACTCAATCGTGATGCGTAACACTAGAATGAACCTCATTGGGTCTTGAGAAACTCAATCGTGATGCGTAACACTAGAATGAACCTCATTGGGTCTTGAGAAACTCAATCGTGATGCGTAACACTAGAATGAACCTCATTGGGTCTTGAGAAACTCAATCGTGATGCGTAACACTAGAATGAACCTCATTGGGTCTTGAGAAACTCAATCGTGATGCGTAACACTAGAATGAACCTCATTGGGTCTTGAGAAACTCAATCGTGATGCGTAACACTAGAATGAAACTCATTGGGTCTTGAGAAGCTCAATCGTGATGCGTAACACTAGAATGAACCTCATTGGGTCTTGAGAAACTCAATCGTGATGCGTAACACTAGAATGAACCTCATTGGGTCTTGAGAAACTCAATCGTGATGCGTAACACTAGAATGAACCTCATTGGGTCTTGAGAAGCTCAATCGTGATGCGTAACACTAGAATGAACCTCATTGGGTCTTGAGAAGCTCAATCGTGATGCGTAACACGAGAATGAACCTCATTGGGTCTTGAGAAACTCAATCGTGATGCGTAACACTAGAATGAACCTCATTGGGTCTTGAGAAACTCAATCGTGATGCGTAACACTAGAATGAACCTCATTGGGTCTTGAGAAACTATATCGTGATGCGTAACACTAGAATGAACCTCATTGGGTCTTGAGAAGCTCAATCGTGATGCGTAACACTAGAATGAACCTCATTGGGTCTTGAGAAACTCAATCGTGATGCGTAACACGAGAATGAACCTCATTGGGTGTTGAGAAGCTCAATCGTGATGCGTAACACTAGAATGAACCTCATTGGGTGTTGAGAAGCTCAATCGTGATGCGTAACACTAGAATGAACCTCATTGGGTCTTGAGAAGCTCAATCGTGATGCGTAACACTAGAATGAACCTCATTGGGTCTTGAGAAGCTCAATCGTGATGCGTAACACGAGAATGAACCTCATTGGGTCTTGAGAAGCTCAATCGTGATGCGTAACACTAGAATGAACCTCATTGGGTCTTGAGAAGCTCAATCGTGATGCGTAACACTAGAATGAACCTCATTGGGTGTTGAGAAGCTCAATCGTGATGCGTAACACTAGAATGAACCTCATTGGGTCTCGAGAAGCTCAATCGTGATGCGTAACACTAGAATGAACCTCATTGGGTCTCGAGAACCTCAATCGTGATGCGTAACACTAAAATGAACCTCATTGGGTCTCGAGAAGCTCAATCGTGATGCGTAACACTAGAATGAACCTCATTGGGTCTCGAGAAGCTCAATCGTGATGCGTAACACTAGAATGAACCTCATTGGGTCTCGAGAAGCTCAATCGTGATGCGTAACACTAGAATGAACCTCATTGGGTCTCGAGAAGCTCAATCGTGATGCGTAACACTAGAATGAACCTCATTGGGTCTCGAGAAGCTCAATCGTGATGCGTAACACTAGAATGAACCTCATTGGGTCTCGAGAAGCTCAATCGTGATGCGTAACACTAGAATGAACCTCATTGGGTCTTGAGAATCTCAATCGTGATGCGTAACACGAGAATGAACCTCATTGGGTCTTGAGAAGCTCAATCGTGATGCGGAACACTAGAATGAACCTCATTGGGTCTTGAGAAGCTCAATCGTGATGCGTAACACTAGAATGAAGCTCATTGGGTGTTGAGAAGCTCAATCGTGATGCGTAACACTAGAATGAACCTCATTGGGTCTTGAGAATCTCAATCGTGATGCGTAACACTAGAATGAACCTCATTGGGTGTTGAGAAGCTCAATCGTGATGCGTAACACGAGAATGAACCTCATTGGGTCTTGAGAATCTCAATCGTGATGCGTAACACTAGAATGAACCTCATTGGGTCTTGAGAAGCTCAATCGTGATGCGTAACACTAGAATGAAGCTCATTGGGTGTTGAGAAGCTCAATCGTGATGCGTAACACGAGAATTAACCTCATTGGGTCTTGAGAAGCTCAATCGTGATGCGTAACACTAGAATGAACCTCATTGGGTGTTGAGAAGCTCAATCGTGATGCGTAACACGAGAATGAACCTCATTGGGTGTTGAGAAGCTCAATCGTGATGCGTAACACTAGAATGAACCTCATTGGGTGTTGAGAAGCTCAATCGTGATGCGTAACACGAGAATGAACCTCATTGGGTCTTGAGAAGCTCAATCGTGATGTGTAACACTAGAATGAACCTCATTGGGTCTTGAGAAGCTCAATCGTGATGCATAACACGAGAATGAAGCTCATTGGGTGTTGAGAAGCTCAATCGTGATGCGTAACACGAGAATGAAGCTCATTGGGTGTTGAGAAGCTCAATCGTGATGCGTAACACGAGAATGAAGCTCATTGGGTGTTGAGAAGCTCAATCGTGATGCATAACACTAGAATGAACCTCATTGGGTCTTGAGAAGCTCAATCGTGATGCGTAACACGAGAATGAAGCTCATTGGGTGTTGAGAAGCTCAATCGTGATGCGTAACACTAGAATGAACCTCATTGGGTGTTGAGAAGCTCAATCGTGATGCGTAACACTAGAATGAACCTCATTGGGTGTTGAGAAGCTCAATCGTGATGCGTAACACTAGAATGAACCTCATTGGGTCTTGAGAAGCTCAATCGTGATGCGTAACACTAGAATGAACCTCATTGGGTCTTGAGAAGCTCAATCGTGATGCGTAACACTAGAATGAACCTCATTGGGTGTTGAGAAGCTCAATCGTGATGCGTAACACGAGAATGAACCTCATTGGGTGTTGAGAAGCTCAATCGTGATGCGTAACACTAGAATGAACCTCATTGGGTGTTGAGAAGCTCAATCGTGATGCGTAACACGAGAATGAAGCTCATTGGGTGTTGAGAAGCTCAATCGTGATGCGTAACACTAGAATGAACCTCATTGGGTGTTGAGAAGCTCAATCGTGATGCGTAACACGAGAATGAAGCTCATTGGGTGTTGAGAAGCTCAATCGTGATGCGTAACACTAGAATGAACCTCATTGGGTGTTGAGAAGCTCAATCGTGATGCGTAACACTAGAATGAACCTCATTGGGTGTTGAGAAGCTCAATCGTGATGCGTAACACTAGAATGAACCTCATTGGGTGTTGAGAAGCTCAATCGTGATGCGTAACACGAGAATGAAGCTCATTGGGTGTTGAGAAGCTCAATCGTGATGCGTAACACGAGAATGAACCTCATTGGGTGTTGAGAAGCTCAATCGTGATGCGTAACACTAGAATGAACCTCATTGGGTGTTGAGAAGCTCAATCGTGATGCGTAACACTAGAATGAACCTCATTGGGTCTTGAGAAACTCAATCGAGATGCGTATCACGAGAATGAACCTCATTGGGTCTTGAGAAGCTCAATCGTGATGCGTAACACGAGAATGAACCTCATTGGGTCTTGAGAAGCTCAATCGTGATGCGTAACACTAGAATGAACCTCATTGGTTCTTGAGAAGCTCAATCGTGATGCGTAACACGAGAATGAACCTCATTGGGTCTTGAGAAGCTCAATCGTGATGCGTAACACTAGAATGAACCTCATTGGGTCTTGAGAAGCTCAATCGTGATGCGTAACACTAGAATGAACCTCATTGGGTGTTGAGAAGCTCAATCGTGATGCGTAACACGAGAATGAAGCTCATTGGGTGTTGAGAAGCTCAATCGTGATGCGTAACACGAGAATGAACCTCATTGGGTGTTGAGAAGCTCAATCGTGATGCGTAACACTAGAATGAACCTCATTGGGTGTTGAGAAGCTCAATCGTGATGCGTAACACTAGAATGAACCTCATTGGGTCTTGAGAAACTCAATCGAGATGCGTATCACGAGAATGAACCTCATTGGGTCTTGAGAAGCTCAATCGTGATGCGTAACACGAGAATGAACCTCATTGGGTCTTGAGAAGCTCAATCGTGATGCGTAACACTAGAATGAACCTCATTGGTTCTTGAGAAGCTCAATCGTGATGCGTAACACGAGAATGAACCTCATTGGGTCTTGAGAAGCTCAATCGTGATGCGTAACACTAGAATGAACCTCATTGGGTCTTGAGAAGCTCAATCGTGATGCGTAACACTAGAATGAACCTCATTGGGTCTTGAGAAGCTCAATCGTGATGCGTAACACTAGAATGAACCTCATTGGGTCTCGAGAAGCTCAATCGTGATGCGTAACACTAGAATGAACCTCATTGGTTCTTGAGAAGCTCAATCGTGATGCGTAACACTAGAATGAACCTCATTGGGTCTTGAGAAGCTCAATCGTGATGCGTAACACTAGAATGAACCTCATTGGTTCTTGAGAAGCTCAATCGTGATGCGTAACACTAGAATGAACCACATTGGGTCTTGAGAAGCTCAATCGTGATGCGTAACACTAGAATGAACCTCATTGGGTCTTGAGAAGCTCAATCGTGATGCGTAACACGAGAATGAACCTCATTGGTTCTTGAGAAGCTCAATCGTGATGCGTAACATTCTCGTGAGCTTAGAGCTTGAAGCAATTAAAAAATGTGTTGAGACACATATGAATAACAGATTTACAAACCTAACAGCCCAAAAAAATGTGTCGATCATAAAAGTTTTTCTGGTCTTAAAAAGAGTGCAAGAATTCGAGTAATTATGGGCTTGCATGTTATTTATTACTATCATTATTTTTTTTAGCTCATATTTACTGCAGGAATAACTTACAAATGGTTTCCGTCTACTTTGATATTTTAGATTAAAAAAGGGGCCAGACTTTGTGAAGTTCTTGTGAGTTTCATCTTCAGAATCTTGGGTTAATCCGCATGATGAAAAAATTATGTAAATTTAAGAGGCTTAAGAGTCGCACAGTAATAGAAACGCTGAGCTCCCTAATAACACAGAGTTGCGCCTGAACCTTTAAAAAAAGCTTCTACCCCGGAGGCAATCGTCAATCAGTCTTCAAAACACATAAAAACACATTGTGAAAATGGGTAATGTAGATGCTTTGACATGTGCAAATTTGAAACACGCCACCCAGAGCTGCAATTTATCAACAACGTGTCCTCACTTCACAGCCGAGCTGTCTCTGGAACATGCTTTTCAAAATAAAAGGGGGAAAAAAGTTGATAGGGCTTTTAACAAGATTTCATCCGAAGCGTCTGGTGAGGTCCAAATTAATGACACCAGCGTCAATAAATCAAGAATGCACACCAGCAGAATTTTTTCAACAACAATTGTTTGTACGGCCACACAAACAAAGCACACATGGTAATATTTAAGACCTCTGATGTACGTCAGTCTAGATATTAATCCTAACGTGTTGAAATGCTTTCTGCCGGTTGATTGCGCCTCTCTAATAAAATGCGTGTAATGTTTGGGTGAAGCGCTCATTTTCTACTCCAGCTTTGCTTTGCACAGCCACACGTGCAGCTCTACACGAGTACATGAAACGCTCTCATGCTCGCTTTTGCATGTTATTGTGTGCTAAAATGCATCAGCACTCCATTCATAATGAATGAACGTGCATTGACCAATCTTTTCATGCTCACTTGTATGTTTCAGGCATATGGGAGCGTTCACAAGGGATGCATTCTTGAGTTAAAACAGCTCGAGTGCATCCAAATGTACAAGTGCATGTATTCCAAAACATGTTGCTAACACATTCATAAATGTGATTGGTCAATTGATTCAAAACCTGCATTGATTCATTGTACTGTGCGTCAAAATCAAAAGTGATTCAACTCTATGTCTATTAATGCTCTGATCACAGCGAACATTCAGATGTGTGTTCTGAGTGTCTTAAAATAATTCAGAAGTACTGGATAAAAGTTTATAGTTCAGATATAAACACTGATGTCTACGGTAGAGATCAGAATAGAGCAAATCAAATCTTCAAATAAATATTGTATCATTACATCATTACACCAGTGGGACAAGAGAAATGAGTGAGTCATTGAATCATTCACTCAAGAGCTTTGTTTAAAAACACTGATTCATCCAGTAATGAAACTAGTCTTTATGAGTGAGTCATTGAATCATTCATTCAAGAGATTTGTTAAAAAACGCTAATTCATCCAGTAATGAAACAAGTCTTTATGAGTGAGTCATTGAATCATTCACTCAAGAGATTCATTCAAAAACACTGATTCATCCAGTAATGAAAAAAGTCTTTATGAGTAAGTCATTGAATCATTCATTCAAGAGATTCATTCAAAAACACTGATTCATCCAGTAATAAAAGAAGTCTTTATGAGTGAGTCATTGAATCAATCATTCAAGAGATTTGTTCAAAAACACTGATTCATCCAGTAATGAAACAAGTCTTTTTGAGTGAGTCATTGAATCATTCATTCAAGAGATTCATTCAAAAACACTGATTCATCCAGTAATGAAAGAAGTCTTTATGAGTGAGTCATTGAATCAATCATTCAAGAGATTTGTTCAAAAACACTGATTCATCCAGTAATGAAACAAGTCTTTTTGAGTGAGTCATTGAATCATTAATTCAAGAGATTTGTTAAAAAACACTGATTCATCCAGTAATGAAACAAGTCTTTATGAGTGAGTCATTGAATCATTCATTCAAGAGATTCGTTCAAAAACGCTGATTCATCCAGTAATGAAACAAGTCTTTATGAGTGAGTCATTGAATCAATCATTCAAGAGATTTGTTCAAAAACACTGATTCATCCAGTAATGAAACAAGTCTTTTTGAGTGAGTCATTGAATCATTCATTCAAGAGATTTGTTAAAAAACACTGATTCATCCAGTAATGAAACAAGTCTTTATGAGTGAGTCATTGAATCATTCATTCAAGAGATTCATTCAAAAACACTGATTCATCCAGTAATGAAACAAGTCTTTTTGAGTGAGTCATTGAATCATTCATTCAAGCAATTCATTCAAAAACACTGACTCATCCAGTAATGAAACAAGTGAAGTCATTATGAGTGAATCATTGAATCAATCACTCAAGAGATTCATTAAAAAACGCTGATTCATCCAGTAATGAAACAAGTCTTTATGAGTGAGTCATTGAATCATTCATTCAAGAGATTTGTTCAAAAACGCTGATTCATCCAGTAATGAAACAAGTCTTTATGAGTGAGTCATTGAATCACTCACTGAAGAGATTCGTTAAAAAACACTGATTCATCCAGTTATGAAACAAGTGAAGTCTTTATGAGTGAGTCATTGAATTATTCATTCAAGAGATTCATTAAAAAACGCTGATTCATCCAGTAATGAAACAAGTCTTTATGAGTGAGTCATTGAATCATTCATTCAAGAGATTCGTTCAAAGTTTTTATGAGTGAGTCATTGAATCACTCACTGAAGAGATTCGTTAAAAAACACTGATTCATCCAGTTATGAAACAAGTGAAGTCTTTATGAGTGAGTCATTGAATCATTCATTCAAGAGATTCATTAAAAAAACGCTGATTCATCCAGTAATGAAACAAGTCTTTATGAGTGAGTCATTGAATCATTCCTTCAAGAGATTCGTTCAAAAACGCTGATTCATCCAGTAATGAAACAAGTCTTTATGAGTGAGTCATTGAATCACTCACTGAAGAGATTCGTTAAAAAACACTGATTCATCCAGTTATGAAACAAGTGAAGTCTTTATGAGTGAGTCATTGAATCATTCACTCAAATAATTTTTTTACAATTTTGTCAGAACTGGATATTTTGTTTAGTTGTCTATTCAGAATCGTGATCTCTAATTTAAACAAAAAAAATTGTGATTCTCAACGTATCCAGAATCGTGCAGCTCTAGTGGACACACGTTTGAAAATACTCTCCTAATGAAGACGGCTTGCAGTTCCCAGAAGCATCGGTCAGTCTTGAAGAGCACCCGTAAAGCTAAGTTT
>JARQWZ010007734.1:0-33873 GCA_033150135.1 Gobio occitaniae
TTTCTGGCCTGTCGCTGAGAAACACGGAGTTTGAGCTCCCTCCAAAGATTCTCTATTGGGTTTAGGTCTGGAGACTGGCTAGGCCACGCCAGAACCTTGATATGCTTCTTACAGAGCCACTCCTTGGTTATCCTGGCTGTGTGCTTCGGGTCATTCTCATGTTGGAAGACCCAGCCTCGACCCATTTTCAATGCTCTAACTGAGGGAAGGAGGTTGTTCCCCAAAATCTCGCACTACATGGCCCCGGTCATCCTCTCCTTAATACAGTGCAGTCGCCCTGTCCCATGTGCAGAAAAACACCCCCAAAACATGATGCTACCACCCCCATGCTTCACAGTAGGGATGGTGTTCTTGGGATGGTACTCATCATTCTTCTTCCTCCAAACACGTTTAGTGGAATTATGACCAAAAAGTTCTATTTTGGTCTCATCTGACCACATGACTTTCTCCCATGACTCCTCTGGATCATCCAAATGGTCATTGGCAAACTTAAGATGGGCCTGGACATGTGCTGGTTTAAGCAGGGGAACCTTCCGTGCCATTCATGATTTCAAACCATGACGTCTTAGTGTATTACCAACAGTAACCTTGGAAACGGTGGTCCGAGCTCTTTTCAGGTCATTGACCAGCTCCTCCCGTGTAGTTCTGGGCTGATTTCTCACCTTTCTTAGGATCATTGAGACCCCATGAGGTGAGATCTTGCATGGAGCCCCAGTCCGAGGGAGATTGACAGTCATGTTTGTCATATAACACTTTTTTTTTTTTTTTGTCATATATACTTTTTAACATGATATAAAATCTTCAGTTATGTAATACTGGTGTTCAGTAAAGGATCTAAATCATAAAATATATTCTCGGTTTATTTTTTGTTTGTTTTCACACTATTATGAACAACCCAGTTTCTAAATTCCTTAATTTTCCTCCCTCCTTTTAATATTAAACATGTATCACCAATGTTCTTAGTAATTAAGACATATCATCATGTAGTTCCATTGATGTTTTAACATGTTTACACAATAAATTGAAAAAAGAATAAGTCATTTCTTTCAAAATTAACAAAAAACTTCACCTGACGGTGTAAAATACTGATGGAGTTGACAAATACGGACGGTGTTGACAAAGGTTGAGCTGAGGCCAAATATACAGTATACGTAAATAGAAGCATGAAACGGCATTAGAAGAATTCCCCATATGCAAAAAAAACTTATTAAATCACATTTTACAGACTTTTTGAGAGCATTTGTCAATTATCAGACATAAAACCTGACAGAGTTGACGTCTGACGGAGTTGATAAAATGTAATTATTCTTCACCCTAATCACGTGTTGTCCAGTGGAGCAATTTAGTTTTTTCCCTCAGTTGTAGCTGCCTTAATAAACATATAAAAATGGCAAAATTTATCCCCACAACTATTTACAGAAACTATTACACTGAAATGACGGAGTTGACATTTTAAGGCTGTGACCGCAGAGTCCTGGAAGTTATAGATTTGTAAAATATTTTAAACAAACAATATTGAAGTCTATGTGTCCTACTGTGAGATCCACAATGAGTAGGAAATAGCAAATGCTCCTCAGAGTTAAAGCTGCCCATGCCATGACCAGTGTTGGGCACGTTACTTAAAAAAGTAATTAGTAATAGTTACTTGTTACTTCTTAGAAATAGTAACTGAGTTAGTAACTGAGTTGCATCATTATAAAAGTAACTAATTACCAGGGAAAGTAACTACTGTTACTTTTTTTTTTTTTTTTCAAATGTTCAAATATGTCAAATAACTTGGATTCCCACAATATTAGATATGTTAAATGAATGAATTGGACACTAAATTATAAAACATTGTACATTAATGTACACTATTGTAATGTTGCTGTGGGACAATGTGAGAGACACCAATCAAATTCAATACATTATTGTAAATATTATCAGTAGACCTACTATAGTGTAAATATTGTGTAAATATTATCAGTGCTATACTATTCCTTTGGTAGTGGAGCTCACGTTATCACCTGGGTTTTTAGCCACTAATTTTGTGGCGGCATATGATGATGTGAGGCTTCATTAGATTAGAATTACTTGCCACCGACGTGGAGAGAATCTTTCTTCCTGGGCATAAGTTGCACGTTACATAAACATTCTTACCTTTCACCTCAACGAGGGAAAAGTAGCGCTTATACTTCCAGTAAGCGAAAGCTACCTTTGAATTCGTTGGACTTGCCATCGCTGACTATGCATATGCGTGTGCGTCATAGGTGTGTGTGTGTGTGTGTGAACCATAGACCGTAAAAAAATAGGTGTGAACTCAACCTATCAACTTCAACCTTGTCTCCCACCCACCAATCATCATCATCAGTTATGTCTATGGTACCACCCCACCCACCCCCCAACACGCATGGCTGGCGCGCGCGCACACGCACACACACACACGTTGCAGGTCAGACTGACAGAGAGCCTGTTCGGATGAAAACCGTTTCAGTGAGCTCAATTATAGTAACGGCGCATTTTTTTTCTCAGTAACGCTAACGGCGTTGTAACGGGAGAAACAGTAATTTGTTTGATTACTCGTTACTGGAAAAAATAATTCCGTTACTAACGCCGTTTATTTATAACGCCGTTATTCCCATCACTGGCCATGACACTGCTGGATTTATTCAGAATTATAAAATATCCTGACGGAGTTGACGCAAAGTGAGGACACAACTTTTATAGCTAATTTTTAATGGCAAATAAAATTCAATATTTACTTGTTGTATGGTTTGATATCTTAAAGATTTCTGCCTTTTAATGTAACTGTATTTTTTAAATTGTTGCATTTTTAAACACTTTGACAGTTTTACATTGTGACCTCATGCTGAGAACAGGGTCAATTACTTGTGTTTCCTATTATAGAGTGTGCTTTTAAATGAATACTAAAGAAATTATTTAAAAGAATAAGCATTAAATGTCCTGAGTATACAAATTTCCCTTAGATGCAACTTTTTTAGTATTTTTGTTGTGTTGACATTCTTACTTTTTAACATAAATAGGGCTTTTGTGTTTGGGACATGTTTCGTCCCTCATCTCAAGAATCAGTGATATATATACAGGTGCTGGTCATATAATTAGAATATCATCAAAAAGTTGTTTTATTTCTCTATTTCCATTCAAAAAGTGAAACTTGTATGTTACATTCATTACACACAGACTGATATATTTCAAATGTTTATTTCTTTTAATTTTGATGATTATAACTGACAACTAAGGAAAATCCCAAATTCAGTATCTCAGAAAATTAGAATATTGTGAAAAGGTTAAAAGACACCTGGTGCCACACTCTAATCAGCTAATTAACTCAAAACACCATCCATCTATCCATCATCATCCGCTTATCCGGGGCCGGGTCGCGGGGGCAACAGTCGAAGCATAGACGCCCAGACTTCCCTCTCCCTAGCCACTTCCTCCAGCTCTTCCAGGGGAACCCTGAGGCGTTCCCAGGCCAGCCGGGAGACATAGTCCCTCCAGCGTGTCCTATGTCTTCCCCGGGGCCTCCTCCCGGTGGGACGTGCCTGGAACACCTCCCTGGGAAGGCGTCCAGGAGGCATCCGAAATAGATGCCCGAGCCACCTCAGCTGGCTCCTCTCGATGTGGAGGAGCAACGGCTCTACTCTGAGCTCCCTCCCGAGTGGCCGAGCTTCTCACCCTATCTCTAAGGGAGCGTCCAGCACCCTACAGAGAAAGCTCATTTCGGCCGCCTATCTAGGATCTTGTCCTTTCGGTCATGACCCACAGCTCATGACCATAGGTGAGAGTAGGAACGTAGATTGACCGGTAAATCGAGAGCTTTGCCTTACAGCTCAGCTCCTTCTTTACCACGGCAGACCGGTACATCGACTGCATTACTGCAGAAACTCCACTGATCCGTCTGTCAATCTCCGTTCCATCCTTCCCTCACTCGTGAACAAGACCCCAAGATACCTGAACTCCTCCACTTGAGGCAGGAACTCTCCACCAACCTGAAGTGGGCAATCCACCCATTTCCGACTGAGAACCATGGCCTCGGACTTGGAGGATTCTCATCCCAGCCGCTTCATACTCGGCTGCAAACCGTCCCAGTGCACGCTGAAGGTCCTGGTCTGAGGAGGCCAACATGACAACATCATCTGCAAAAAGCAGCAACGAAATCGTATGGTCCCCAAACCGGACACTCTCCGGCCCTTGGCTGCGCCTAGAAATTCTGTCCATAAAAATTATGAACAGAACCGGTGACAAAGGGCAGCCCTGCCGGAGTCCAACATGCACCGGGAACAGGTCTGACTTACTGCCGGCAATGCGAACCAAGCTCTTGCTCAGGTCGTACAGGGACCGAACAGCCCTAAGCAGGGGGCCACCGACCCCATACTCCCAGAGCACCCTCCACAGGATGCCACGAGGAACACAGTCGAATGCCTTCTCCAAATCCACAGAACACTTGTGGACTGGTTGGGCAAACTCCCATGAACCCTCCAGCACCCTGGAAAGGGTATAGAGCTGGTCCAGTGTTCCACGACCGGGACAAAAGCCACACTGTTCCTCCTGAATCCGAAGTTTGACTATCGGCCGAATTCTTCCCTCTAGTACCCTGGCATAGACTTTCCCGAGGAGGCTGAGAAGTGTGATCCCCTATAGTTGGAACACACTCTCCGGTCCCCCTTCTTGAAAAGAGGGACCACCACCCCGGTCTGCCAGCCTAGAGGTACTATCCCCAACCGCCATGCGATGTTGCAGAGGCGTGTCAGCCAAGACAGCCCCACAACATCCAGAGACTTGAGGTACTCAGGGCGGATCTCATCCACCCCCGGTGCCTTGCCACCGAGGAGCTTTTTAACTACCTCAATGACTTTAGCCCTGGTGATGGACGAGTCCTCCTCCGAGTCCCCAGCCGCTGCTTCCTCAATGGAAGACATGTCGGTGGGATTGAGGAGATCCTAGAAGTATTCCTTCCACCGCCCGACGATATCCCCAGTTGAGGTCAACAGTTGCCCATCTCCACTGTAAACAGTGTTGGTAGGGCACTGCTTCCCCCTCCTGAGGCGTCGAACGGTTTGCCAGAATCTCTTCGAGGCCAACCGATAGTCTTTCTCCTAGGGCTGCTCGATTATGGAAAAAATCATAATCACGATTATTTTGGTCAATATTGAAATCACGATTATGTAACACGATTATTTCACATGACTTTGGGAATGTGTTGCATTTATTAAAAATACACCTTTCAACAATTCAATTGAAATTGTAACATTTGTTGTACTTTTTGAACTATTAAAATAAATAATATAACATATATTCAAATCAAAGTATAAAAGTATTCACGTAAAAATGATAACCACAAATAAATAAGATCAGCAATATGGTTCGGCTAGATATGCTTTTCAGGTATGCCTAACATTAGTTTTCAGGTACAGAAATGTATCAAATGTAAAATAACATTGCATATTTGAGTGCATAAATTAAAGATTAATCCTATTAAACTTACAAAAGCTATTCAATCAAGAGCAGTGAGTGATGTCCTTGTCTTTTGTTGTTTGACATTAAACAGTCAACAGTAAAGGCTACTGCCCCTTTAAGACCTATAATGCTCGGATATGCGTCGTCTTTCTCGACTGTATAAAGTTTACTCAAGGCATAAACAGACTATGTCTGCTAGGATACTCATCAAGATGGACATGTTGACATACGCTTTGTGTGAGTTTGTTCGTTCAAGAGCAAGGACTTGAAAGAGAACTCAATATTTGCGCGCTGAGAGACGTGTGCGCGCTCTCGGATGAGTGCACAGAGACACATTTTCTCACAGCGCGCGCTACTTCTCATTCGCGTCTTCTGGCACTAAACCCGGGTGATGACGGCGAAAACGACTGGTCATATTCGAACATATGGCAGCACTCGCATGCATTGAACAAAGTTTACAAAGAGAGAATTATTTGAAAAATATGAAGGAAAAAAGGACGTTTACACGGCACCCCTGCTCTCGTCAGTTTTTGTTTCTTTATTAGATTGTCATAGGTCACTCTGTGTTTAATTTTCAAGTGGTTAAACAAATTCGCGGTGTTCCCTTGCGTTGCAGCCACTACCATGTAGCAAATCTTGCACGTAGCATGTTTCTGCTCGTCATCTGATTCCTCGAAGCCAAACTGTTCCCAGACAACGGAGTTGGTTTTGCCTTTTTTGCTCACCAAACGCTGCTGTAACTGCCCTCCTTCTACCATCTTTACTCGCGCCGAGTTTTTAAATTCCAGCGGATGATATGCACACGAGTCACGAGACTCACGAACTGAGAGAGATTGTGGCTTCGGGAGGGGCAGATGTGCGCGTTTCATTCAGAACGCAAGACAAAATGAGTGTTCTTGCAAAACTGAACATGGCAATATAATCGTTTTTTCTCGATTGTACTATTTTGGTGATCGTTGGGAGGCGAAATCGAAATCGAAATTCGATTAATTGCACAGCCCTACTTTCTCCATGGCCTCACCAAACTCCTCCCAGGCCCGATTTTTTTTTTTGCCTCCACGACTACCCGGGCTGCAGTCCGCTTGGCCTGCCGGTACCTGTCAGCTGCCTCCTGAGTCCCACAAGCCATCCAGGCCCGATAGGACTCCTTCTTCAGCTTGACGGCATCCCTTACTTCCGGTGTCCACCACCGGGTTCGGGGATTGCCGCCTCAACAGGCACCAGAGACCTTACGGCCGCAGCGACAATGGAGGTGGAGAACATGGTCCACTCGGACTCAATATCTCCAGACTCCCTTGGGATCCGGTCGAAGCTCTGCCGGAGGTGGGAGTTGAAGATCTCTCTGACAGGGGGCTCGGCCAAACGTTCCCAACAGACCCTCACAGTACGTTTGGGTCTGCCGAGTCTGTCCAGCTTCCTTCCCCGCCATCGGATCCAACTCACCACCAGGTGGTGATCAGTTGACAGCTCCGCCCCTCTCTTCACCCGAGTGTCCAAGACAAATGGCCGAAGGTCAAATAACAGAACACCGCTCGGGTTCAGATCAGGGGGGCCGTTCCTCCCAATCACGCCCCTCCAGGTGTCACTGTCACTGCCCACGTGGGCGTTGAAGTCCCCCCAGTAGGACGATGTAGTCTCCAGTTGGTGCACTTTCCAGCACCCCTCCCAGAGACTCCAAGAAGGCCGGGTACTCTGCACTGCCGTTCAGGCCGTAGGCACAAACGACAGTGAGAGACCTATCCCCGACTCGAAGGCGAAGGGAAGCGACCCTCTCGTTAACCGGGGTGAACTCCAACACATGGCGGCTGAGCTGGGGGGCTATAAGCAAACCCAGTCCAGCCCTCTGCCTCTCACCATGGGCAACTCCAGAGTGGTAGAGAGTCCAGCCTCTCTCAAGAAGTGTGGTTCCAGAGCCCAAGCTGTGCGTGGAGGTGAGCCTGACTATCTCTTGTCGGTACCTCTCGACCTCCCGCACAAGCTCAGGCTCCTTCCCCGCCAATGAGGTGACATTCCATGTCCCTAAAGCCAGATTCTGTGTCCAGAGATCGGGTCGTCGGGGGCCTCGCCCTCGACTGTCGCCCGATCCACTATGGACCGGCCCCTTACGCTCCCTCCTGCAGGTGGTGAGCCCACAGGAGGGCAGCCCCACGTCACTCCTTCGGGCTGAGCACTGCTGAGTGGTCCCTCCATGGGGGGGAGGCCCGGCCACCAGGCGCTCGCATACGAGCCCCAACCCCGGGCCTGGCTCCAGGGTGGGGCCCCGGCTGCGCCATGCCGGGCGACGTCACAGTCCTTGCTGTAATTGTCATCATAAAGGGTTTGTGAACTGTTCTTAGTCTGGCCCGTCACCAAGGACCTGTTTGCATTGGGAGACCCACCCTACCAGGGGCATATAGCCCCAGACAACAAAGCTCACAGGATCATTCGGGTACTCAAACCTCTCCACCACGATAAGGTGACAGTTCAAGGAGAGGCGACAGCCTGCAAAACACCTGCAAAGGCCTTTAAATGGTCTCTCAGTCTAGTTCTGTAGGCTACACAATCATGGGGAAGACTGCTGACTTGACAGTTGTCCAAAAGACGACCATTGACACCTTGCACAAGGAGGGCAAGACACAAAAGGTCATTGCAAAAGAGGCTGGCTGTTCACAGAGCTCTGTCCAAGCACATTTATTGAGAGGGGAGAAGGGAAGGAAAAGATGTGGTAGAAAAAAAGTGTACAACCAACAGGGATAACCGCACCCTGGAGAGGATTGTGAAACAAAACCCATTCAAAAATGTGGGGAGATTCATAAAGAGTGGACTGCAGCTGGAGTCAGTGCTTCAAGAACCACTACGCACAGACGTATGCAAGACATGGGTTTCAGCTGTCGCATTCCTTGTGTCAAGCCACTCTCGAACAACAGATTGCGTCAGAAGCGTCTCGCCTGGGCTAAAGACGTAAAGGACTGGACTGCTGCTGAGTGGTCCAAAGTTATGTTCTCTGATGAAAGTAAATATTGCATTTCCTTTGTAAATCAGGGTCCCAGAGTTTGGAGGAGGAGAGGAGAGGCACACAATCCACGTTGCTTGAGGTCCAGTGTAAAGTTTCCACAGTCAGTGATGGTTTGGGGTGCCATGTCATCTGCTGGTGTTGGTCCACTGTTTTCTGCAGGGCTCAACATTAAAAAAAAATTCCCACTGGCCCCTGGGGCCAATAGATCAGAGTTTTGCTGGCCCCTTCTATAGTTTTATTGGCCCTGAAAGAAATATAAGGAAAACTTTTCCATTAAGTTGTATGTATTGTATACATTATGATTAATCAATACAGCAAATGGAGTACATGAATTAAGAGCTAGAGAGCCCCTGGAGACATGCAAAAATAACCATATTGTCATTGTAACTATGAATTTTTTATTGCCCGACCAGTAATGTGTATCTTTGTTAATTGTTTATCATATATATATATGGGCGGCAGTGGCTCAGTGGTTCATGTAGGTTGTCTACAAACCGGAAGGTTGGTGGTTCGATCCCCGGTTCCACCTGACCAAGTGTCGAGGTGTCCATGAGCAAGACACCTAACCCCAGCTGCTCCCGACGAGCTGGATGGCGCCTTGCATGGCTGACCGCCGTCGGTGTGTGAATGGGTGAATGTGAGGCAATGTGTAAAGCGCTTTGGATGGCCATTGGTCTGTTAAAAGCGCTATATAAATTCAGTCCATTTACCATATATATATATATATATATATATATATATATATATATATATATATATATATATATATATATATATATATATATATAAACAAAAGATAAACAATTAACAAAGATACACATTATATAAGATATTTTTGGCTTCATTTAGCCATAGTCATGTGACATAGGTGTTTTGAATCACGGATCGTTTGACTCGAAACATCTGCGCTTCGGTTCGTGCAAAGCTTCGGAACTACAGTTTTGCGTCAGCCATCCCTGACGTGCATATGAAACCGAAAGTATAATTTACTCGTCTCCTCTCGGTCTGTTTCAGAGCGCCCGATGCCTTTGGAATGACACCCAAATTCACTCATGACACAAGTCAAGCACTCGCTCTTTGGATCTATCATTTATGAGCAAAGTTACGGTGATATATTAGCTAGCTAGTTGAGTAACTTACCTTCGACATGCTACATCGGTGAGGTACTGAGAGCCAACATCTTCGCAATTCTGTATGACGGTATGGCGTTTGTTTTGCCTTTGCGGATGGCCAATCACTGGCCCGCGCTGGCCAGTGATTGGCCATTCAACTAGCCCGACATACTCTTTTACTGGCCCCGGGCCATCGGGCCATTGCTTAAGTCGAGCCCTGGAGGTCCAAGGTCAACGCATCCATATACCAGGAAGTTTTAGAGCACTTCATGCTTCCTGCTGCTGACCAACTTAATGGAGATGCAGATTTCATTTTCCAACAGACTTGGCACCTGCACACAGTGCCAAAGCAACCAGTACCTGGTTTAAGGACCATGGTATCCCTGTTCTTAATTGGCCTGCAAACTCGCCTGAGCTTAACCCCATAGAAAATCTATGGCGTATTGTGAAGAGGAAGATGCGATATGCCAGACCCAACAATGCAGAAGAGCTGAAGGCCCTTATCAGAGCAACCTGGGCTCTCATAACACCTGAGCAGTGCCACAGACTGATCGACTCCATGCCACGCCGCATTGCTGCAGTAATTCAAGCAAAAGGAGCCCCGACTAAGTATTGAGTGCTGTACATGCTCATACTTTTCATGTTCATACTTTTCAGTTGGCCAAGATGTCTAAAAATCCTTTCTTTGTATTGGTCTTAAGTAATATTCAAACTTTCTGAGATACTGAATTTGGGATTTTCCTTAGTTGTCAGTTTTAATCATCAAAATTAAAAGAAAATAAACATTTGAAATATATCAGTCTGTGTAATGAATGAATATAATATACAAGTTTCACTTTTTGAATGGAATTAGTGAAATAAATCAACTTTTTGATGATATTCTAATTATATGACCAGCACCTGTATGTATGTGTGTATATATATATATATATATATATATATATATATATATATATATATATATATATACCATATTTGACACATAAGAACAAACACCATTGGTTCTTGCTGAAGTGCTTGATGACACGAGAAAAACTTCATTGATTATCGCGTGCCAAGCAAGCAAGCTTCCATTTACCGTATTTGATTAGATTTTTCTAGGTTAGGTCCAAATGTTTTTTAGAACATTTTGGGTGAACTATTCCTTTAATATTCAAATGGACATTTGGCAACTGTTGTAGGTAATGAAGCCTTTCTAAAATCTAGCTAATAGCCGGGACCACTTTTTTGGTGAAATTGTCCAGAAAATTTTGGGTGAAAAATGCAGTATTGTGGTGACCCACAAGTAAACTGAGAGAGACATTCACCCAGAGACTGTACCTTTAAGGGAGCGGTTAACGTTGTGTGACTGTTGTTTACATCTCGCTGTACAGTTTTGTGAATTATTGAAGTGGAGAGTAAAGCTGACTCGACGCATCTCTGTCTCCCGTCTCCTCACTTATAACACTCCACAGTATAAATACATTTTCATGTTGATATATTTACTACGTTGCACATTCAGAATATTCTTAACTAGATTTGCATAGTTGTGATAATATTGCTCATCTTTAGATAATTTTTTGTTCCAAGTTGTCTGTCATTATATTATATTTTCACACATATTATTTCATGTTGTTATCTTAAAGGATGGGTATAGTAATTATTCGTCACCTGAAAAGGCTGGAGAGGGTGATTGTAGGATACTTGGAAGTCTCAGATGCTCCTGAGGAGGAATGCAGACTGAGTATCCTGGATGCTCTGCAAAAGACTCTGCAGATTGCTTGGCCATGGTAACCATCCAAAGCATCAAACATGCACAATGCTTCAGTTCAACTACATGAAATTGGAATAATCTAAGAACTTATTTATAGTCACTCTCTTGTATGCTTATTTCAGATGTATTTTACTAAACACAGTAAACATGTAAACACAATGTTTATTCAATATTTCTCTAGTATTGAGAAGAGGATAGGTTTACTAACTCGGAGTCTTCTGAGGTTTCTGGTTGACGTCTCATCAGACTCAATACCCACTCAGCTGAAAGAGCACCTCATGACCGAAGCATCCCACTGTTTACTGCTGCTCAACCACTGCACAAAGGGAAAGCTACAGGTAATAATATTTTTTATTAATTTTGTGAAATCTTGTGAATTATAGAAACTAACCTCAAGCTGTCATCCCGTGCTTGTTTTATAATTTATATAAGTTTTTAAAAAAAAAATTAACACATAATAATGGAAGATTTATAAGCCTAATCTTCTTTATAAGTGACTAATTAGAATTTGCAAAGCTTTTATGTGACATTGTTACTGATACATATTGCATGCATTTTCTACATGTTTAAGCCACTCTTCTATTTTCTCCTTGCTTTTTCACCCTTTTTTCTACAGCCTCTTCTGAGAGAGGTAGACAGCAGTTGTGTCCCTGACCCTGTGTTTATGTGTATCCAGAAAGTCACTGCAGCACCTCTGTGTCAATAAGCAGTTTGACTACTTGCCACTTTTCCCATTTATATAGGTGAAGTTGGCTGAGTAGAATCTGATTGAGAGAGAAATAAAATATATCTAAAACAACCTGACTTGAAAGTTGATTTCCCCCAAAGACTTTTCTCAGTTACATTTAAATAACATTTTTGAATAAACTGTACTTCTTGCTGTACACAGCCAGATCTCCTTCAAAGTACAGGTTTTTGTCCTTAGTAAATGCATTTGTAAATGGGTGGTTGACATGAACTCAAATCCAAAGTGGGAAAAAAAAAATCTAAAATGTATGTCAAATGTCTTATAATTATATTGCTTAATATGTGAATAATTAAAAACTGAATGTGTCCCTTTCTAATTCCTTATTTATTTTGCATTTTATTAACTTTTTTGTGTGGTAGTCCCAAATATTGTCCACTGGTGTGACAACATTTTTTATGTTAATATTTAATTCAGAGATTGTGTGAACGATAAGACAAATATGCATTTGTCCTAATTACATTCCCACATCAGAAGTAGCCAATAAAAATTCACAATCATGTTATTATCCCACTATAAGATGTACACATAGGGACTTTACCCAAATGTCTGGATTATATTAATTATAATTAGTATAAAACCTAATGAAGCTTCATTCCATCCTTATATGTGCATAGTGATGATATCATTATTATACTATTCAACACCTTTTACATAAATTTGTTCATTTAAGTGCCTTTTCCACTTATAATTCACTTTGTCACACCACAGGACATTTCGTCACATCATTGGACAACAAAAAGTACCGATATGCCCCGGTTTTTTACAAAGTCACATTTATTATTTTTTGTTCAAATAATTATAAAAAATCATTCAAATAAAGTTACAACTTAAAGCTCAAATGTTTTTTGTACAATAAAGAAGAAACCAACATTCCTATAAAAAAAAAAAACCTGTGCGCTATCATAACATTTAGCAACATAACATGAACATGTAAACAAATAATGGAATAAATAATTAATTAAATGGAATTGACCTATATAAAACAGCAAAACATCCTGTAGTTCTTACAAATAATAATTCATAGTAAACTGATTATTTTCTTTTGGAACTGTGCTGTACAACAGAGTACACCATGAAATACAAACAAATAAAAAAACAGTAGTTTTAGAGTTTAAGGACTCATCCTCCTCCTTTCACACCGCATTGAACATCAGCCAGTCATATTTGGTGAGCTGGGCTGCACGCTGGTGGGGCTCTGGCTCAGAGATGACACTGACAAGTTGGTCCTTGCTGTACATAATGCAGTCTCGCCTAGCAGGCCACTTGAATGTGTTATCCAGCCAATTTGTACCATGCAATTGACCTCAATGTGCTCAGCATTTAGTTGTGTGATCTGGCCAACAAATGGCTTCTTGTCATAGCGGACGATGACGAATTTCCCTACAGTGTACTTGTCGTCATACTCTTCCTCCTCTTCCTCTCCACCTCTGGGACTCTCAGGTTGGGTCTCTTGGACTTCACAGGCAAGCGGTTCCTCTGAATCTTTTGGCCGATTGTCTGGCCTCATCTTGCTTGGAGAGAAGCAATCGCACATCTCTGGGTAGCGGCATAAACAGCTTAGAGACCTATAGAAGATCTCTCCAGCAGAGAAGTAAAGAATTTGGTGCGTGTTTAAGATCCCAGGTACTTTCGGGACAGAAGGTGGTAACATCTCATTGAACACCTGGATATCTGCCTCATCGATCCATTTGAATTTTATGTTTGGGACCTCTTTTCGGGTTAGGAACTCATAGAGGTCCTTAGGGCTTTGTATGTCTTGCCCCCCATGGACATAGTTGTCTGCCATGCGTTTCCCTGATCCCCCAACTCCATCGGGTGCACCTTTCCCATGGGCTCTCTCGCAGTAATTCCAGGTGATTCGCTTCAGCCTCCATGTGTAGGGTACACTACTCAAAAGGTAACAGTTTGCCTTGTTTCTGTATTGGGTGACTGGACCATCACTCAACACATGAAGCGTGTCAATCTTGTGGCCAGAGTTTGCTATAATTTCCTGTACCACTGGTTTGAGGTGGGCCCACACAGCACGTTCGTTGTGACAGAGTCAGAGATTGTGGCATAGGATTGTGAGTCTGTGGATGTGTAAGCCACTGCTGTATGGATGGATGCCTGCTGCCGGTTTCCTCCAAAATGAAATGCCTGAATTTCCGTGTTCAGTTTGCAGGCATTGTTCTCTGAAAAGTCCACATGCAGAACCATTTCGTTGTCTTTTAGATTTTCTTTAAGATGCCTGAATTTCTGGGCCTGGTGAAGCCAGTTGAATTGATGGATAGCAATACCGTCCAACTCTTTGTTGAACTCCTCAACCAGTTTTCCGATTGTACCATTTTCAGTTTTCTTCACCCAGTTTTTGTATGTGTTGTCTCCTACAACCACATCTTCCTTTACCCAATGTTCCCATCTAGCCCGATCATCTAGATTAAATATGGCAATCTGGACGCTCCATGCATTTCATGTTGTCCGTATTACAGGTTATGCTGGAAAGAAGATATGATAGGCTTTTTGAAGGTAGGACACCACGTTGTGACAAGGCATCAATAAGGAGACGCATGATCTCATGTTGGTAGCAGGCGCATGTATTACGATCATTTGCCTTGGCTTCTGTTACATAAAATGGCTTATAGCGTAGAAACTGTCTGGTCCTTTCTTTGCTTGTCATCTCAGCCTCTCACTTTCAATGTGGATTTCAAACTAGCCATAACAAAACAGAGAAGGAAGGTTGTGTCCTTCAATTCTGAGAGTAAGAAAATGAGAAAATGCAAACATCACTACTACAATTAGCTACTATAGGTTGGGAGGGAAGTTACGAAGGAAATAGGATATAACTGTGAGACCGACGGTTATTGTTGAACACCGTCATTAGAACTCTAACCGCCAAACAGTGTTATTAAAATATTTTTTACAAAAAATGTTTATCATAATGTTTAAATAGCCTACTAATTAAAAACAATTGTTAACAGTCTGTGGTTACGATTCGTTCACGAACCGGACATCACTGAACAAAGAATGTTTACGTCCACTGGTGTGACAGCCATTTCCACCAGACACTGGAAATGGAAATGGTGTGACACTGATTTCATGTCACACTATAGGACAGTGCTGTCACACCAGTGGACATTTTCAAGATAAAGGCCAGTTTGTGGCCTAGCTATATGAGAGACACTCTTCAATCCTGACTAACAGTGTTAAGGTTTACTTTATTTTCAATAGTTAATCAATTTAAATTGATGGAAATTTTCAGATCAATACTTAAATTATGTCACACCAAAGGACTGCATAATGGATCCCATTTCCAACAGTGCACGGAAATAGCAATATTGTGAAAATATTTGAAACAGAACTTACCTTCTGGGCAGTCCATGTGCTCCAGTGAGGTCTACTGTACTTCCTGGATTGAAGAAGACCCCCTCTCAGTAATAGGGTGCCCAAATGAATGCCCATTTAAATCTACAGAATGGTGTCACACCAGGTGGACACCAGTTTTGCGGACAAAATGTAATGTCACAATTATTCTAAATGGGGACCTTATGACTTATAACCTTTAGTTTCATTAAGTTAACACCGGTATAACATCTATTCAAGTATTTGAATGTATTTAGACTTATTTTTCATTTAATTACAGTAGTTTTAAGATAAGCAACGCTACCCCGGACAGTCACGCCAGTGGACAAATGTCATGTTTAAAAAAAAAATATTTACATATTTGAATTATAATACTCATTAATTAGATGTATTAGTTCTGGAAGATTAAACTGTATATAACAACAGATATTTGAATGAAATATTATACATTTTTATTTATATTTGTCACCATGAACACAAAAATGTAGCGTCACGTCAACCACCCAAATACACATACTTTTGATCTAAATGCCTTCAGGTAACCTGTAAATAATGCATTCATTCTAATGTGTCCAATATTTTAATCTTTAATATTTTACATTTTAACTAAAAGACCTGGAAAGTGCATTCCATTAGCATCCCCATTCATTCCAGTGGCTACTGTTTGGTTAGTGCAGGTTACCTGAAAGTACATCTTTGTTCATTGTGCTTTGTTGTGGGATTGGGTGTCACATGCCTTGCTTATGATGTCTGCATAAATATATGTTTTTTTGAATGAAACTGTGGCTCCATTCAACACAGATGTGAATAATGTAAAATACTATCTTGTGTCTTTTGCTTGTTCAGTAGAGTGCAGGAGTTTGTCATAGCACTTACATGTACATGTGCACAAATATACTGCATTGTATGCACAACTGATGAATTTTACACAGTTATGGAACCGAACTGAATCAACAATGAACTGACTTGAGCTGAATAATGACGCTATTGGCTTGCTAGAGCTGCTTAACAGCATCTGAACTTGAATTTGTAACTATTGTGAAGCTGCTTTGAAACAATCTATATTGCATAAAGCGCCTTAGAAATAAAATGGACTTTCTGATGTGTGTGTGGTGTACAGTACGTGTGTGTGTGTATATGTATGTGTATATATATATATATATATATATATATGCATACACTCACCTAAAAGATTATTAGGAACACCTGTTCAATTTCTCATTAATGCAATTATCTAATCAACCAATCACATGGCAGTTGCTTCAATGCATTTAGGGGTGTGGTCCTGGTCAAGACAATCTCCTGAACTCCAAACTGAATGTCAGAATTGGAAAAAAAGGTGATTTAAGCTATTTTGAGCGTGGCATGGTTGTTGGTGCCAGACGGGCCGGTCTGAGTATTTCACAATCTGCTCAGTTACTGGGATTTTCACGCACAACTAGGGATGTGACGGTGAGGAAATTTCCCCACCGGTTAATTTATGTGTGACAACACCGGTAATACTGGTATCACCGGTGGAGGCTTTTAAATCACTAATTCTATCTAACCGAAAGTAACATGCACACGACCGCTCTGAACTGAAAACGCGCCAGTGCGCACACACAGTGAATGACAGCTCGTCTGTAAATGTGCGCTCTGTGAGGCCATGGGTGCGTCTCAATCAGTTCCCTAGTTCAGTAGTCAGGGCACTGATCAAGTATTGATCAGTCTATGATTGAGATGCACGCCATGAATGAATAACAGTTCGTCCATAAAGCCTTGTTTATACTCGACGAGCGCGAGGGTGCGCGCGGCAAAAATAAATGCGCGCAGTCAGCGTAGCGCGGAGGCTCGCACTGCGGAGCCAGGCGAAAGTAAACAATGCGCGCTCTGTGCGGCCGTCAGTGATGCGCGGGTTGATCCAAAATGAGCGGGTGCCCGCGGTTACGAGTCATCCAAAAATATTTTTAATGATATTCGGGTCACGGTCGGTCGGATCGTCAATAAATCCTTATTTACCTTTTGAATGTTGAGCGTTATTAACTTTTGAATAAATGCTGGCGCGGGACAAAATGCCCGATTTCCCAAAACGTTGAACTGAGCAATGCCATTGTACCATTTTAATAGGCTACTTTTAAACGCATTTAAAGTCAGTTTTATGTATTTTCTGAGAGGGGGCGGGATTTTTGTTGGGAAAGTCGGGGGAGAGACGCACACTTCGATTAGACTGGATAAACACATGCAGCATCTTAATTGTTAAGAAAATTAAAGGAAATAAATGAATAAATCAAGCCTGTATTACATAACACTAGGCTATATCATAGGCTACAGCATTCAGAAAAATAACAGTTTGCGCTCCTAAGGGCTTTCACACTTTTCCAAATGTTTTCCAAATGTGGGCTGATGAATTCTTCAAGCCGGGTCGAAACATAAACATCGCGTTCATCAATAACCCAGATAGCAATGAGTCGGCGGACCACCGGCGGTGATCCGGCGGCTGTAGAAGCGTCAGAATTGCGTAATCGCAAACACGTTTGACGGCGCACCGCCGGCGGCAGCCGCTTTTTAAAAGCGGCAGCCGGCTTCCTACCGCCTTCGTTCCGCCGCCGGCCCGCAGGCAAACCGCCGTTCCGCCGCCTTTATACCAAAAGGCGGCCCGTCGGAGGCAAACGCTATTTTCGAGCGATCTGCCTCCGCTTATTGTGTAATAAATAATATATATATTTATTTATTATTCATATATTTGTAACATGCAGTTTATGATGGATAATAATTGAACAAACCAGATAAATTCCCATTTGGCATTTGTATTCCACATTTCAAAGTACATTAACTGTCAATGATACAAGATAATATAAATGAAATATAACAGACAATAAATAAGCTTAAATAGGCCTATAAATAACAAAAAACATTTTTACTAAAGAACCTGCATGTTTCCAATTAAATTTTGGTTTAAAAAAAAAAAAAAAAAAACACAGCCTTACAAGCAAATTATAACACTTACAATATTTGTTAATAACAAAGAGGTCAGCTCTGGGATGAAAAGAATTACCATTAAATATTATATCAAATAATGAGGATATTTGGTACCAAAGAATGTGCAGGATACCAAATATATCGAGGTATAACATCACATTTAACAAGCCATTTCTAACAATAGGATAAATGGTAATAATTTAGAGTAAAGCTCTGGAGAAGAATAGAACAGTAGTAGAACAGAACATTATAACAAGCCTGACTATGGGTTCTCCGGTTTTCCCCGACCTCCAGAATGAGGCAGCGCAAATTGGCTTATCTTCAGTGATTTCTTGTGCGCCTATATAAAGGACAAACAACCTCGCCATCCCATATCTATCCAAGGAGCTGCCTTCAAGGCAGGGTCACAGGGAATAAAAAAAAAAGTAATTTCCACAGTGAACAGTGTGGATTGGGTGAGTGTAGCCTGAAACTTCTGGCTTCTTTAGGGGTCTTGATGTTACTGACTGCAGGATAAAGAAAGGGTTCCAGGTGTCAGTAGTCAGCCTAGGTGTAAGAGGTCGGCTGTGGGTCCCTCTCAGCTGTGCGCGTCTTTTTCCACCTTCACGATCAGATGCTCCTTTCAGGTAACGCATAACGTTAACCTGGACCGCCTCATCAGTGGCATCCTGGGTTGCCGGGTTCTTCCGGATGGCTCCTGTAGAAAATACAGATCTGTCATTCCATTTGAATGGCATAAGGCCACACACATCTACTTAAATATATAACAAATTTATATATTTATATATATTACTTTGAACAATGGTCTTCAGGAACATGTCTCTAAAACATGCTTTATCCCCTACACCCGTCCAGGTTGTATTAATGGAAAGGTGATTAGAGAAGATACTCTGAAGTATTCGCCACACGGTTGTCTTTAGGTCCCTCCCACATTTGATTGCCAAAAACCGAAGCTGAAAATACAAAAAAGTGTTACAAATTACATATCTCTGAAGCTTCTCATACATAAATATAAAAATGTGACAGGCTGTGGATTCAGACTGTAGAATATGCAGTTTACAATCTTAAATTTTACTCTTTAGATTACCCTACAGCATTATAAACAAAATCAGCACACTTACAAATCGTTCCTGGAGCTCTTTATCCTGCCTCAAACTGTTGTCAAGCAACGCCAAATGGGTTGTCTAGGGGGAGTAACAGACCCCCTGGCAGGGATAACTCTCCAAAAGACACATTGACACTGAAATGTTGCAGCATAGTGTCCATTTTGTTGTCCATGCTACGCACAACATCGCCAAACTCTCCAAGACGTCGCAGCATTAGTGTCTGATCTGCACCTACAGGGGTTCACAGAATAAAAGAATAAAGCAGTCAGTCCTGGTCCCTCAACTACTAAACTATGACATTTACAACTAGGTCTACTACATGTACAGGTGGCCCCAGTGGGAATTAAACCAACAACCACAGGTGTTGTTTGCAAGTTGTACCTGATTGCCCAGTACGAGCAAACGTCGTCAACATTGTCCCAACTTGCTTCACCTGCTCTTGAAGTGAGCCGCTGTCATCCGAAGCTACAAAATGAAAGGCATTTGGTAGTTTTGGACCTACATCACAGTCAAAAAAGTATAATTTAAGAAAGAGTGCATGTTCTCACCTGCTCGTGCATTGCTTTCCCTCAGGGCTTGGTTCTCATTCTGGAAATCTACATAAAAAATATTTTATTTTAATTATATATATATATATATATATATATATATATATATATATATATATATATATATATATATATATATATATATATATATATATATATACACACACATACATACATACATAAAACAACAACTACAGGCACAATTTTCCATACTGTTAAAGTTTCCAACAGCTGCAATTTCCTGTTTGTCCATCTCAACTCCTTTCAATATTCTTCTCCTTATAGCCCAGTAACTAGACATTGTGACTAACAATTTATTTACCTTGAAAGCCGAAACGATTGTCCAACAGTAGGTCTCTTGGATGAAGATAACCGATTGTGCTCTGGTCAAGGTATCTGCAAGAAAATGTGAACAAAACCGCATTGTTAACGTTATATACAGAATATACAGTAGCTATGTTGTGGGGGGGAAAACTGGTCAGCCAAATGTGGAACAGTAAAATGTATTCATTCAGTGTAGTGATTCAAGTAAACTGCATTGTCCTCAAACATAAAAAGTACAGCAGTTCAGAGAAATAACTCATAAATGACCTTAAATGCTAGAAGAACAGTAGCAACACAGCACATGTTAGCTAACACTTGCTAAAACTGACCTAGCAGCATGCTTGTTCGGACTAACAAAATAATTTAAATAACCTATATACATTCTGTTTTGTTAGAAAACACCAAAAGTTAAACTTAAGTCTTTCTAGATGTAAAGCTTTGGCTAACTTACCTACAGTAGCTAGATACATTTTAACATGTAGAACATGCTTGAACTCAGTGTGTAAAAAAGGCGAAACAGCACGTGTTGGCTAACACTGTGCATTGTGCACTATATCAGCGTGCGTGTCGGAACAAACTAATTAAAACAACCTACCGGTATATACATCAAAAATGAACATAATATTGTGTTACACAAAAAGGAAACATGTACTTACTTAAACGCTCGTAGTCGAGGATATTTTCTGATCTCCTCTCTTCAAATACTAAAACCGTGTGATGAGTTGCCGGCCGCTGTTGGTAAATCTGTTTCATTTGTTTTACCGGTTTGTATTCCGTCTTTTTTAGGTATACTGCCCCTCTCGGCCGGTGGAGGTACTTCTGTTTTTTTTTTTTTTTTTTTTTTTTTATTTAAATTAGTACATGTATAGACAAGTACAATACAAAAAGTACAATGAGAGAAAAATAAAAATAATAAAGCATTGTGGTACAGTTCCGAATATGAAGAACAAAGAATAACAACAAATGTAACACTGTATATAAAATAAATAATAAAAATAAGAATTCTGAGATAGAAAATACTTTATAATATTAAGGCAGTCACATGAAATTGAAAAGCTTTCAGGTTTCTGTTTTTGTAAGCTTTTTGTTTTGCGACCTCATGTTTGAGAGGGTTTCAAAGTATATTGTAAAAATCAGCTTTATAAGAGGTAATATTAGAGGGCTTCTTTTGAGTTATTCTTGTCTTATGAATGTAGAATTTTTCCTAAATAATTAATAATATATTTTTGTTTTTCAGAAAAATATGGGTTTTGAAAACAAAGTAAAATGTCATGAAGTTAGTTCTAATTTTTTGTCATGTCTATTTTAAAGTCAGTCCAAAAAGAAATAGAAAAAGGGCAATACAAAAATAAGTGTTATCCTAAAATGAACTTTCAAACTTTCTTAACCCTCCTATTATGCTAAAAAAAAAAAAAGTATTACATCCATTATGGGTCAAATTGACCAACACTGTTTAAACACACTCGACATGCAAATAATCAAGTGAAAATTTAAATGTAATTTCCTAAACCTAACCTTTTCATGGAATCAAGAGTCAAGAATCTGTTATAAACCCTAATGGCTTTGGAGCAAAAAAAACTAATATTTGATAGGCTATAATTCACATATAGGCTATTATGATTTTATAATCGCTTCAAATGTGAGAACTAGTTAAAATGCTGTCAGTTCCACTCTATTTCCCAACAAGCCAAACATAGCCAACGTGGCTGGTCGAATTTGAGAGTAGAAATCCTTGTATTTCAAAGCGGCTTGCCGCCAGCCGGCCGCGGTCCATTAAGGCCCGGGTATACTTCACTTACCGCGCCCGGTCCGCAGCCCTGTCCGCGCGTCTTTCAAAGTATACTACACAACGGATGCGTGCGGAGGAACGCGTTCGACACATGCGCAGTAAAAAAGTGTCTATGCTCCACCAGACATCGGAGGGCAGCACTGAGTCCTGTCATCAACGGGACATTCGGTGGGCATGATCGGAGAAGAACTGTAGTGCATCCACCATTGCTACATAGTTTGGAAGAAACACTGAAGAATCAAAAATTCTCTCTTTTTTTTCCCAAGCGTGTTGTTTTTAAACCGGTCTTTGCACACTCTTCTTCGACGGCTGAACACTGTGCTCAATACTGTGTTTATTGCCACCTAGTGGACTCTTCTGTACTGCCGGCGCATGCGCTGTTGCACGCGGACCGTCCGCGCGGTCACAAAATTTGGGCTGCGCGCGGACGGGGTGTGCGGCCGGCCGCGAGCCCTCCGAGTGACGAAAATTACGTCATGCGGGCGGTGCACGAACGCGGACGGCCGAAGTATACCCGGGCCTTTAGGCGGAGGCAACCGCCAGAGAAAATGAAGCCGGCGGCCCGCCGGCTAGTCGGCCGCGGCATCTCGCAAGAAATGGGAGTGACGTATTCGGCGGCAAACGTTTCATCACCGCCAGCGGGACGCACCTATAGCCGACAGCTTAGGGCCGGCGGCAAAAAGAAGCCGTGCCGATATTTTTTGCTATCTGGGAATATGCATCTGGAGCTGAAATGGAAAATGATGGGCCGCCTCAAGAACTGCCTGCTCTCGCCGCTGCACCTCTGAGCACCACGCCAGGGCCTGAAACATTTTCTCAATGGCCCAATGAGCTACGATGAGCATTTACTACTTTTAAAAAATGCGGGTCAGGAAGCTTTTTTTTTGCGGTCCGAGTTGCGGGCGGGTTAGTTGAAAACGTCGGTCGGGTGCGGGTTGTTTATACATTGACCCGCGCATCACTGGCGGCCGTGCACATTTTACTTTCGGTTTTGAATTAGCGCCAATTCGGCTGCGGGTTGCTTGAATTGTGGGTTCATTAGCCTATTATTTTTTATGAAAAACACAACAACAAAACAAATGACAAACGCTTTTGCGTTTCGCTTTGAAACCAAATCTTCCGCGATCATCTCAGTCAGCTCCTCACTCTTAAATCTGATGAATGACTCCTGCAGCTGCTGAGATTCATGGTCGGATCCTGCTTTATTAAGCAGATACGTTCAGTTTTTATTTGTATTGTCTGTTCTCTAACTGAACTAAATTATTTTATTACTAGGCCTATAAAAAAATCAAAAAGACGGTGGGCGGTGCCACGGTGGGCAAGTGATGTAACCGGTGTTGAGTCTGGACACCGGTAACACCGGCAACACCGACTATCATAGCAAGCCTACGCACAACCATTTCTAGGGTTTACAAAGAATGGTGTGAAAAGGGAAAAACATCCAGTATGCGGCGTCCTGTGGGCGAAAATGCTTTGTTGATGCTAGAGGTCAGAGGAGAATGGGCCGACTGATTCAAGCTGATAGAAGAGCAACTTTGACTGAAATAACCACTCGTTACAACCGAGGTATGCAGCAAAGCATTTGTGAAGCCACAACACGCACAACCTTGAGGCGGATGGGCTACAAAAGCAGAAGACCCTACAGGGTACCACTCATCTCCACTACAAATAGGAAAAAGAGGCTACAATTTGCACAAGCTCACCAAAATTGGACAGTTGAAGACTGGAAAAATGTTGCCTGGTCTGATGAGTCTCGATTTCTGTTGAGACATTCAGATGGTAGAGTCAGAATTTGGCGTAAACAGAATGAGGACATGGATCCATCATGCCTTGTTACCACTGTGCAGGCTGGTGGTGGTGGTGGTGGTGGTGGTAGTGTAATGGTGTGGGGGATGTTTTCTTGGCACACTTTAGGCCCCTTAGTGCCAATTGGGCATCGTTTAAATGCCACAGCCTACCTGAGCATTGTTTCTGACCATGTCCATCCCTTTATGACCACCATCACTTTCACAATATCCTTCCAGCAGGATAATGCACCATGTCACAAAGCTCGAATCATTTCAAATTGGTTTCTTGAACATGACAATGAGTTCACTGGACTAAAATGGCCCCCATAGTCACCAGATCTCAACCCAATAGAGCATCTTTGGGATGTGGTGGAACGGAAGCTTCGTGCCCTGGATGTGCATCCCACAAATCTCCATCAACTGCAAGATGCTATCCTATCAATATGGGCCAACATTTCTAAAGAATGCTTTCAGCACCTTGTTGAATCAATGCCACGTAGAATTAAGGCAGTTCTGAAGGCGAAAGGGGTCAAACACAGTATTAGTATGGTGTTCCTAATAATCCTTTCGGTGAGTGTATATCCATGTATGTAAATGTATATACACACGTTTACATATTTTCATATATATATATATATATATATATATATATATATATATATATATATATATATATATATATATATATATATATATATATATATATATATATATATGGGGCGTAGCCATCTTTTCAGAAGTGAGGGGGTTAGAAATGTCAGGTGTAATACCAGTTTTTTTCTGACCTTTGTCTAATTGACAGATTTAATTGATCTCATCTCTTGCTTTTAATTCAGTAAGATATCAAAATACACTGCTGAACAATAACCACTAATATCTATAATGTTTTCCCTATATGTTATGCCAATTTTATGATTGGTTTATGTACTACAAAAACTTGTGCATTAAGTCCCCTTGGATTTTATGCTTTGTAAAAATAAAAAAAAATCACTGAATAAGGCAGAAAATATACAGTACCTATCAAAAGTTTGGAAACATTACAATTGTTAAATGTTTTTGAAAGAAGTCTTCTGCTCACCAAGGCTGCATTTATTTAATAAAAAATGCAGTAAAAAAGTAATACAGTGAAGTATTATTACATATATTATATGTAAAGCAGCTGTGTGAATATATAGTAAAAAAGAAAAAAATCTTTGTAATTTATTCCTGTGATCAAAGCTGAATTTATCATCATTACTCCAGTCTTCAGTGTCACATGATCTTTCAAAAAATCATTCTAATATGTTCATTTGATGCTCAAGAAACATTTATGATTATTATCAATGTTGAAAACAGTTGTGCTGCTTCATTTTTGTGGAAATCATGAAACTATTCGAACATTTTATGAGGTATTTCAACATTAATATGAGTTTCCCTAGCCTGAATATTGTCCCCAAGTGGATAGAAATGTTGATCGGTGTAAACCCGAGTTCCGGCTGTCTTTCCCTGCCTTTGAGAAAATGACAGGCCAGACGAGCCAATTCTTAAGTCTCCTGGTTTGACGTCCAAGCAGGAACGGTTACCTCCCTTTCCTCCGCCCAGAGAATCTGGCACGCCCATGCAAACACTCGAGAGATCATGGGTTGTGAACGAGTGAACGCTGGCAGTTTCTCAGTGTTTGATGTACAAATGAAAACAGTCTTTTTTCAGTTACTTCTGATCTGTGATCAGTGATATCTTATGTGTAGCTAATTATTTATTATTCGTGCACACACTGCGGCTTCTCTCTCTCCCGACAGAACGGTGTTTTCTATCTTGTGAGTCAGTGTTTTTGTACGTCCTCGTCGCGTCTATCTGTTCTTAAATGTGCATACAGTCGGAGTTTCTGCTCAACATCGGAGATAAACCTCACGCACGCCGAAGCTCGGCCTTCAACATCCCCGACCCCCAGTACTGCATCTGGCCCACAGCGGAGGCACCAAACGCGGCGTGAGATTAAGCAGAAGGGGGGTAAGCGTGAGGGTATCCGGCTAGGCTAGCCAGCTTTCCCCACAATAAACTGGATTACATTCGATTTCTGCTGTTGTGTCTTTGTTTGCGCTGTGTAAGTTACTCAATGCGCGTCACTGACGCTTTTGATATGATTGGAACATATCTAGAAATAATGCTTTAATCAAACTTACAAACTCGTTCATCTCGCTGTAATGGTAACTTACATTGCATGTGTTACAAAGTTGGTAGAATAATGATGAAGACGGACTCGGCGTGACTGGGACTCGTGTTTATTCAGAACTCTCAGATACAAACAAAATAAACTTGCGCTGACAGACAGCGCTCTCACAACTCAGTAGTTACTATAAATAACTTTGTTAGCAATCGCTCCGTCTCCGTGATGTCCGGTTTGCGAACTAATCATTCTTTTGAATCGGTTCTTTTTAGTGAACCAAACCAGTTCACCAAATCGGACTGAATCGTTCTAAACGGTTCGCGTCTCGAGTCAGCGCTGATCCATAATTTACTAAAGTTACTAACTTTCTGACATGAGTGACAGCCCCTCCGACTAGAAATAAACTAATAACCTGAAGTATATTCTAGTAACTACAACAGTTCACTGAACTGAGACGTGCTGAGAGAACTGATGAGAAGTGAACTCAGGTCCATCCGTCTCTCTGGCAGCAGCTCGTGCGTCGTAGACCTCGTTAAACCACGCCCCCTCAGCTAATTTCAAATGCAAAGATGTCAGCCAATCACAACAGTGGGCGTTTTTACTGAAGTCTCACAGCAGACACGCCTCTTGAAACAGGGCAGTCAGCCACAGGGCAAACAGCAGTATAGACAAAATGCCATTTATTTCTAAATTATGACATTTTATGATGTAAAAATCATACTAACAATATAAGTACACCTCAGGAAACACTATAAAATAATAGAAAAATGCCATGCCATGGGACCTTTAATACTTTTATTCATCAAACATGCATTAAATTGATCAAGTGGCATTTATAATATAACAAAAGATTTATACATGCTTTATTCAATACAAATAAATGCTGTTCATTTAACTTTCTATTAATTAAAAAATCCTGAAAAATAAAATGCATCATGATTTCCACAGCTGTTTTCAACAATGATTATAATCATAAATGTTTAAAAGTAAGAGCGGTGCGACTAGACGCCGGTTCGAATCCCGCACAGAGCGGGTCGACTAGGACCGGTGCGACCCTGTAAAAGTGCGGGGGACGAATGTACGTTTTATTAAAAGTGCGGGGGACATGTCCCCCCCATCCCCCGCGTAATCTACGCCCATTTATATATATATGTTTAGTTGAAAAATTTAGTGTCCCCAACTGAGCACGCCAAGCCAGAGGCAACAGTGGCAAGGAAACCAAAACCCCATTAGGTGACCTAATGGAGAAAAATAAACCTTGGGAGAAACCAGGCTCAGTCGGGGTGCCAGTTCTCCTCTGGCCAATTAACAAACAGTGTATTATTATTATTATTCTGGCAGCTTTACAGCTCAGAGGTCATAATAGATCAGAATATTCGAGGGACCGGGGGCAAAATGCTGGAGATGGGCTTATTGAGGATGATGTTGATTAAATAATTATTAAAGTGCAATATTTGAATGATCGGAGGCAACACGCCGGAGACGGGTTTATTGAGGATGACATATCGATTTAAGTATTATTAAATTGTAATATTCGAACAATCGGAGTCAACGCGCCGGAGACGAGTTTATTGAGATGCCGTGTCGATGAGGCAGTTTCAGGGGGAGTCTAATCACGGTCTCTGCAGACACTTCGGGGTCCTGTGTTGGTCATGTGTTGGTCTTCTCTGGGCGCAGGTCCACCATCTGAACTGGATACGGCCCGGATCCAGCTGACTGCAGTAAACCTCGGGATAAAACAGAGAGACTAGCATTAGCGTAGATGCCATTCTTCTGATGATGTCACGAGTACATCAGGTGTTATGGGAAGTGTTCCCGGTTCCGGCTGACCTAGTTAATGCAGCCTAACAAGCATTTCATTGAAAAAGTGTTTTATGTGTATGCCACAGTAAAGAGATGTGTTTTTAGTCTAGATTTAAACTGACAGAGTGTGTCTGCTTCCCATACAATGTTAGGAAGACTGTTCCAGAGTTTCGGAGCTAAATAGGAAAACCATCGACCGCCTGCAGTTGATTTGGATATTCTCGGTATTATCAACTGGCCAGAATTTTGAGACCGCAGTAGACGTGATGGAGTATAATATGTTAAGAGCTCGCTCAAGTATTGGGGAGCGAAACCATTTAGTGCTTTGTAAGTAATAAGCAAGATTTTAAAATGTATGCAATGTTTAATAGGCAGCCAGTGCAGTGTTGACAGAACTGGGCTAATTTGGTCATACTTCCTGGTTCTAGTAAGAACTCGAGCTGCTGCGTTTTGGACCAGCTGGAGTTTATTTATTAAGCGAGCAGGGCAACCACCCAGTAGAGCATTACAATAATCTAGCCTTGAGGTCATGAACGCATTAACTAACTGTTCAGCATTTTGCATTGAGAGCATGTGCCGTAATTTAGATATATTTTTAAGATGGTAGAAAGCAGTTTTACAGATGCTAGAAACGTGGCTTTCAAACGAAAGATTGGTATCAAAGAGCACACCCAGGTTCCTCACTGACGACGAGGACTTGACAGAGCAGCCATCAAGTGTTAGACAGTATTCTAGGTTACTACTTGTGGAGCTTTTTTGTCCAATAATTAAAAATAAAAAAAATTCTGAATTGAGTTGCAGGAAATTACTGGTCATCCAATGTTTTATATCAGCAATGCATTCCGTTAATCTTGTGAATTGGTAAGTTTCTTCAGGGCGTGAAGAAATATAGAGCTGAGAATCGTCAGCATAACAATGAAAACTAACGCCATGCTTCCTAATGATATCTCCCAGTGGTAGCATGTACAGGGTGAAGAGTAGCGGTCCTAGCACTGAGCCCTGCGGTACTCCATACTGAACTTGCGATCGGTGTGACATCTCTTCATTTACTGCTACAAACTGATAACGGTCGCATAGATATGATTTAAACCATGATAAAGCAATTTCACTAATACCTACATAATTTTCGAGTCTATTCAAAAGAATGTTGTGGTCGATAGTATCAAATGCAGCGCTAAGATCGAGTAACACTAATAGAGAGATACAGCCACGATCGGATGATAAGAGTAAATCATTTGTAACTCTGATGAGAGCAGTCTCAGTGCTATGATACGGTCTAAATCCTGACTGGAAATCCTCACAGATACCATTTCTTTCTAAAAAGGAACATAATTGTGAAGACACTGCCTTTTCAAGTATTTTTGACAGAAAGGGTAGATTTGAGATTGGTCTATAATTGACTAATTCTGTAGGATCAAGTTGCGTTTTTTTAATAAGTGGTTTAATAATAGCTAATTTAAAAGTTTTCGGTACATATCCTAATGGCAAAGATGAATTAATGATATTAAGAAGAGGATCTATGACCTCTGGTAGCATCTCTTTTAATAGCCTAGTCGGTATAGGGTCGAGCATACATGTTGATTTTGATGATTTAACGAGTTTAGCCAATTCTTCTTCTCCTATAGCAGTGAATGAGTGTAATTTTTCCTCAGTGACACTACAATGCTCTGTCTGATGTGATACTGTAGTAGACGGCTGCATGGTTAAAAAAAATGTCCTAATATTATCAATCTTACATGTGAAGAAGTTCATAAAGTCATTACTGCTGTGCTGTTTACAAACATCAGAAGTTGAAGCTTTATTTTTGGTTAATTTAGCCACTGTATCGAATAAATACCTTGGGTTGTGTTTGTTTTCTTCTAAGAGAGTTGAGAAATAAGCAGATCTTACTGTTTTTACGGCCTTTCTGTATGTGATCATGTGCTCTTTCCACGAATTACGAAATACCTCTAATTTTGTTTTCTTCCAGTTGCGCTCCATTTTTCTGGCTGCTGTTTTAAGGGCCCGGGAGTGCTCGTTGTACCACGGCATTGGACTATTTTCTTTAATCTTCTTTAAGCGCAGAGGAGCAACTTTGTCTAAAGTACTGGAAAAGAGAGAGTCAATAGTTTCTGTTGCTACATCGAGTTCTTCTATACTATCTGGGATGCTGAGGAGATGATACTGATGAGGAAGATTATTTAAAAAGCAATCTTTAGTAGCGGCAGTGATTGTCCTGCCATTTTTGAAGCGAGGGGGCGGCTTTGCAACCTCAGCTAAATTAAGTATACATGATACTAAGTAATGATCTGAGATGTCATCGCTCTGCTGCAGAATTTCACAGTATCAACATTTATTCCGTGTGACAATATTAGGTCTAAAGTATGATTATGGCGATGAGTGGCTCCTGACACGTGTTGCCTAACTCCAAAAGAGTTTAGTGTGTCTTTAAATGGGTAGTTGACGTGACGTGGCTTTTTCACTGTCACAGAAGATAAAACATAATTTATTTCACATTTTCATCATTTAGAATTCTGTAAATGGTTAAACATTTTCTTGTTTTACATGAATTTGTTGTTTTAATACCCAAGTTATTTTTAGTTTTTTTACAACTTTGAGCCAAATCTCAAAATTGTCCTATGGTGTGACGGTAGACAACATTATTTCATAAATTTGACATTTGATAAATAAAGAAAATAATGTTTAAAAATCTTAATGAACACTCCTGGCATAATTGTGTAAGTGTCTATTTCACTAAGTGGCCATCACTTTTCCTATACATACATTTCTAAAAGTGTAGGAATTTCATAAAGTTTGTCACAGAAAAAAAATGTCCTTTGGTGTTATGCAAAAACCGGATATTAATTTGGCCAATATCATGGACAACTATATTTAGTTAAAAGACCCCATTCAAGGTCATGTGACTGAAGACCCATATGAAGGCCATGAGCAGTGCACATGGTAAGTATTTCTCTCAGAATTGTTTAAATATTTTAACTATGTTTTTAGACCACTGAAGTTGTTAAGTTTTTTTTTGTCCTTTGGTGTGACACCCCTAAATTTCATTTTTTAATTCAAATTTGTATTTTTAACAGCAGGACTATGTAATATTAATGCAAATGTATCATGCTAATTGCTAATGACAGTTCAGCTAGTATTAGCATTGTTATTAACTGCCACAAAAGCTCAAATGTCCTTTGGTGTGACAGGAAATGTCCTTTGGTGTGACAATTTGGCCTGTCACACCATAGGACACAGATGTCACACCAAAGGACAAGACCTCCTTAAGAAGCTATTAAAGCAAATAGATAAAGTTTGTTTACATACTTTTCATTCTTTTTTGACCAGTTTTGATGATTTTAAATTCAATAATGACTTACATTTTAATGTTTATTGCCGTTTTTTGGAGTCTACATAAAATGTTCTGAAGTGTTACTAAAACAACTATAATGTGTAATGTAACAACTATAAACAAATATAAAGTACATAAATACAGTGCTACTACTTATAATGCTACTTAACTTTTTTTTTTAGAACAGAAAGAACTGAGGGAGAGATGAGTGCAAAAGAGAGGACCAGACAGTATAGGGAGCGAATTAAAAAGGATCCACAGAGAAAGAAGGCGATCCTAAGAAAACGACAAAGAAAGTAAATCAAACTGAAATGTTGCCATATACATCTTAAAATAATTTAGGGATTTTGCTGAGTGACTGAATGACAGCTTATTATTCAGGATCAGAATAGACCTGTGTGAGGTTCAGGTTCAACAATAGTTACATAATAAGCTTGTTATTACAGAATAATAATCTATATTGTGTTTTATAATAAATTGACAAGTAAGTGGTTACATTTGTAGGGAAAACACAGTAGGTCATGAGTTCATAATTGAGTATACAGTACATTAATTTCTCTGTTGATCAATTCATCAATATTCTATCATTATTTTAAACAGATATCATGAAAAGAAGGCTCTCGGGGAATTGGATACATTCAACATTAAAGCACTAGGAAGGAAGAGACAAACTGAATTAAGGAAGATTTGTACAGTATTGTTTTGAAATGTTCTGAATTTCTCAAAGATACTACACTCACCTAAAGGATTATTAGGAACACCTGTTCAATTTCTCATTAATGCAATTATCTAATCAACCAATCACATGGCAGTTGCTTCAATGCATTTAGGGGGTGTGGTCCTGGTCAAGACAATCTCCTGAACTCCACACTGAATGTCAGAATGGGAACGAAAGGTGATTTAAGCAATTTTGAGCGTGGCATGGTTGTTGGTGCCAGACGGGCCGGTCTGAGTATTTCACAATCTGCTCAGTTACTGGGAGTTTCACGCACAACCATTTCTAGGGTTTACAAAGAATGGTGGTGAAAAGGGAAAAACATCCAGTATGCGGCAGTCCTGTGGCCAAAATGCCTTGTTGATGCTAGAGGTCAGTGGAGAATGGGCCGACTGATTCAAGCTGATAGAAGAGCAACTTGACTGAAATAACCACTCGTTACAACCGAGGTATGCAGCAAAGCATTTGTGAAGCCACAACAGCACAACCTTGAGGCGGATGGGCTACAACAGCAGAAGACCCCACCGGGTACACTCATCTCCACTACAAATAGGAAAAAGAGGCTACAATTTGCACGAGCTCACCAAAATTGGACAGTTGAAGACTGGAAAAATGTTGCCTGTTTGATGAGTCTCGATTTCTGTTGAGACATTCAGATGGTAGAGTCAGAATTTGGGCGTAAGCAAAATGAGAACATGGATCCATCATGCCTTGTTACCACTGTGCAGGCTGGTGGTGGTGGTGTAATGGTCTGGGGGATGTTTTCTTGGCACACTTTAGGCCCCTGAGGGCCAATTGGGCATCGTTTAAATGCCACGGCCTACCTGAGCATTGTTTCTGACCAGTTCTGAAGGCGAAAGGGGGTCAAACACCAGTATTAGTATGGTGTTCCCATAATCCTTTAGGTGAGTGTATATGCATCAATTGTTTCCTTATTGATGTATATATAAGTATCAAAGTTACTTTTGGTGTGCTATGTTTTGCACAGTTTATATTGTTGAAAATATATATATTGTTGTCCTCCTTTGTAATTGTTACAATAAACACTACATATTCTTACTCTTTTTATGAAATGACTATTTTGTCCTTTGTTTGTGACGTTTTGTCCTATGGTGTGACAAACATAAAACAACAGAAAAATATTCTTATTTTAAAATATCTTTTAAAAAAAGAGTCAAGTTTGGAATTAGGGGAGTTACAATAATATCTCCTCTTAGATAGGTACAATTTCAAACAGTTTTGTAAGGTTGGCGAAAAAGTTTTATTGACATTCGTAGGGAAAAGTTTATCAACTTCATCTATTCATGGTGAAAATGATTCTAATTAGTATTTTCATTTAAAAATAAATATCACTTTAAGAAAATAATGTTTTAATAATGTGAACAATTCGGTATTTGTTTTTTGTTATTTTAATATAATTTCTTAGTACTTTTTAAATGTCACACCATACACTGTAAACAAAAATCTTTGACTTCCAAATAATTATCGCCATGCAAAAAGATGAATTGTACTAATCATAGCTTAAGGTCCTTCACTAAAATTTAAATTGTATATTCACCGAACATATTTAATTGTGCTCAGTCAATCTATGAAGTCGAAGTGAAAAATCCATGTTGGCTGAACAAGTCCTCCGTCCGAAAAACGGTATACGCATGCGCAAAATGCGCTTGAAAAAAAACGTTTGTGTGGAGATTTCAAATGCGGAGAGCGCGGGGGGAGCGGCAGCGCAGAGCGAAGCCGAACCAGCAGGGTGCTGATGACCGAGACACATTCCCGAGAGAATAGAGAGAAATTCATCTCACAAAGACGTTGGTGAGTATTTAGCACTGAAATTATTCTCCAGAGTTTTGCTTTATGACCGGGTATGAAGTTTAAAAGACATTTTGTAGAATCACGAGTTCATGCCATTCATTGTTTCATGAGTGTGTTCTCGTTTACCACATAATTATCTAATGGTAGCCT
>JARQWZ010007735.1:5000-7500 GCA_033150135.1 Gobio occitaniae
GGTGTTCTGAGTGTTTTCAGGGGTTACTATGAAGTTGGTAGGGCATTCTAAGTGTTTTAGGCTGTTGCTATGCAGTTGCTAGGGTGTTCTGAGTGTTTTCAGTGGTTACTATGCAGTTGCTATGGCATTCTAAGTGTTTTAGGCTGTTGCTATGCAGTTAATAGGGTGTTCTGAGTGTTTTAAGGGGTTACTATGAAGTTGATAGGGCATTCTAAGTGTTTTAGGCTGTTGCTATGCAGTTGCTAGGGTGTTCTGAGTGTTTTCGGTGGTTACTATGCAGTTGCTATGGCATTCTAAGTTTTTTAAGCTGTTGCTATGCAGTTGCTAGGGTGTTCTGAGTGTTTTCAGGGGTTACTATGAAGTTGCTAGGGCATTCTAAGTGTTTTAAGCTGTTGCTATGCAGTTGCTAGGGTGTTCTGAGTGTTTTCAGGGGTTACTATGAAGTTGCTAGGGTATTGTAAGTGTTTTAGGCTGTTGCTATTTAGTTGCTATGGTGTTTTAGGTGGACACTATCCAGTTGCTATGGGATTCTAAATGTTTTAAGCTGTTGCTATGCAGTTGCTAGGGTTTTTTGTGTGTTTTAGGCTGTTGCATTGCAGTTACTAGGGTGTTCTGAGTGTTTTCAGTGGTTACTATGAAGTTGCTAGGGCATTCTAAGTGTTTTAGGCTGTTGTTATGCAGTTGCTAGGGTGTTCTGGGTGTTTTGGGGGTTACTATGCAGTTACTATGGCATTCTAAGTGTTTTAAGTTGTTGCTATGCGGTTGCTAGGGTGTTCTGAGTATTTTCAGTGGTTACTATGAAGTTGCTAGGGCATTCTAAGGGTTTTAGGCTATTGTTATGCAGTTGTTAGGGTGCTCTGGGTGTTTTTTGGGGTTACTATGCAGTTACTATGGCATTCTAAGTGTTTTAAGTTGTTGCTATGCAGTTGCTAGGGTGTTATGAATATTTTCAGTGGTTACTATGCAGTTGCTAGAGTGTTCTGTGTGTTTTAAACTGTTGATATGCAGTTGCTAGGGTGTTCTGGGTGTTTTAAGATGTTGCTAGGTGGTTTCTAGGGTATTCTGAATGTTTTAGACTGTTGCTATGCGGTTTCTATGGTAATCCGAGTGTTTTAGACTGTTGCTAAATAGTTTCTATGGTATTCTGGGTGTTTTAGGATGTTGCTATGCAGTTGCTAGGGTGTTCTAAGTGTTTTAGGGTGTTTGAGCGTTTTTGGCTGTTGGTATGCAGTTGTCAGGGTGTTGTAGGGGTTTTCGGCTATTGCTATGCAGTTGCTAGGGTGTTCTGCATGTTTTTGGCTGTTGGCATGCTGTTGTCAGGGTGTTGTAGGGGGTTTTCCGCTGTTGCTAAACAGTTTTTAGGGTATTCTGAGTGTTTTAGACTGTTGCTATGCGGTTTCTATGGTATTCTGAGTGTTTTAGACTGTTGCTAGGCAGTTTCTATGGTATTCTGTGTGTTTTAGGATGTTGCCATGCAGTTGCTATGGTGTTCTAAGTGTTTTAGAATGTTGCTATGCAGTTGCTAGGGTGTTCTAAATGATTTCGGCGGTTGGTATGCTGTTGTCAGGGTGTTGTAGGGGGTTTTCGGCTGTTGCTAAACAGTTTTAGGGTATTCTGAGTGTTTTAGACTGTTGCTATGCAGTTTCTATGGTATTCAGAGGGTTTTAGGATGTTGCTATGCAGTTGCTAGGGTGTTCTAAGCGTTTTCAGCTGTTGGTATGCAGTTGTCAGGGTGTTGGAGGGGTTTTCGGCTGTTGCTATGCAGTTTTAAGGGTGTTCTGAGTATTTTAGACTGTTGCTATGCAGTTGTTGGGGAATTCTGAGTGTTTTAGACTGTTGCTATGCAGTTTTAAGGGTGTTCTGAGTATTTTAGACTGTTGCTCTGCAGTTTTTAGGGTGTTTGAGCATTTTCGGCTGTTGCTATGCAGTTGTCAGGGTGTTCTGAGTGTTTCCGGCTGTTGCTAGGCGGTTTTCTCTCTCTCTCACCTTTGGCAGTGTGTTGGCAAACAGCCGGTCGAGCAGACGATGTGAATCGTCTCCCTTCACCATGAACTTCCCGAAGGGTGAAAGGTCAATCACACCCACTCCCTCCATCACCAGTTTACACTCCCGTCCGACCGGCCGGAACCAGTTCGTCCTTCTGAAGCTGGGTCTGCGTCACAGGACCAGAGAGAGACACTCTTATATCAAACTGTGATAATATGTCACTGTTTCTCGGAGCTTTGGTGACATTATATACTCATTAACCCTCTGTATGGTCGGCTTGTGCTCACTTGTATCCGGTGTCGTCTCCAGTGTGGAAGTAGTGTGGCTGTTCCCAGCCGGCGTGGAAACCCATGGAGCAGTTGCTAGGGTGTTCTGACTGTTTTTGGCTGTTGGTATGCTGTTGTCAGGGTGTTATAGGGGGTTTTCGGCTGTTGCTAAACAGTTTTTAGGGTATATTGAGTGTTTTAGACTGTTGTTATGCAGTTTCTAAAGTATTCTGGGTGTTTTAGGATGT
>JARQWZ010007735.1:22500-25000 GCA_033150135.1 Gobio occitaniae
ATGGGGTGTGACCTAACACATGAGGTGTGACCTAACACATGAGGTGTGACTTAACACATGAGGTGTGACTTAACACATGAGGTGTGACCTAACACATGAGGTGTGACCTAACACATGAGGTGTGACCTAACACATGGGGTGTGGCCTAACACATGGGGTGTGACCTAACACATGGGTTTGGCCTAACCTGTGGCGTTGACGATGCGATTGGCCCGGATGGTTCCGTGTGGCGTCTGGACGTCCCATCTGCCGTCTGTGGTGGGCGTGAGGCCTGTGACGGGAGCGTGAGGATAGATCTGAGCGCCGTACATTCGCGCTCCCGCCGCCAGAGCCATCGTCAGAGAGTACGGGTCGATGTGGCCGTCGCCCGGGTTATAGAGGCCCGCCAACACCTGACACACACACACAGAAACACACACCTGTTTTATGCCGCTGTGACCAGTGTTGGGGAAAGCTACTTTGAAAAGTAATGCATTACAATATTGCGTTATTCACTTAAAAAGTAACTATTTGAGTTAAGTTACTTTTTAAGAAAAGTAATGTGTTACATTACTTTTGCGTTACTTTTTCTCACTTGGGCTGGGCTTGTTTTTGTTTATAACAAAAAAGTTATATTTGTGCCAAGGTAAAGACCTCTTCATACCAAATTGAAATAATAAGCCCCAGGCTGAGGTAAAAATGTAGATTCCCTCATGAACACTAGAGGGCGCAGCTCTGGATAATGGAGGAATAGGACGCAGGAGAAAAAAGTTTTACCAATAAAAACAAAATTGTTTTTTCATTTTCATCATCAAAGGTCAGCAGCAAGACATTGGTAAATTAAATATAAAGGTAGATTATGCATAAAAATAGTTGTTTTATTTAACATTTAATTATTGGAGGTTTGGATAGTATTCTGATTTTGCATTTGACTGATTTTCTTCATTTTGAGGAGGACAGAATCTTTATTGCACAAGTGAGATAAATAAATGCTCACATTTAGTCTAGAACTACAATAACCATCATGTTCACACACACACACACACACACACACACACACACACACCTCTGCACTAACTCAACATGAGAACAGGAGAGCTGGCAGTCAAATTAATATGAGAAAGTAATTTAGATATTTTGTTGTAAATTTGATAAGTAATGCGTTACTTTACTAGTTATTTGGAAAAAATAATATTTTATTATGTAACTCAAGTTACTTATAATGCGTTTCCCCTAACACTGGTCCTAATGTTATTAGTGAAGGTCTTAAAAGGCCTAAGAACACACACGTGTTTTATGCCGCTGTGACTCACAGTCAGACGCAGGTTATTCCGTATGCGCTCCGTCTCGTACCTTGTCCATGTTGAGCAAGGGAAACAGCTGCTGGATCTTCTCCGGCCCGATGAGGAACTGTGGTGTGGGATGCCAGTGAGTTCGGCTCATCTGATAATGGAGCTCGTCGACCCGGACCGGAGTGGACGCGATTCTGATGCTGCCGGGCTGATGGAAGCCCACGGCCTGGACACAAACACTCCACCATCATCATCTGACCCCTCACACACTCAATAACATGAGCTCTATAATGGACGTCTCACCTGTCCCGTCTCGGCCTCCAGCTGCTCGAACAGTTTGATACTGTCATAATGAATCTTCTTCAGATTAATGCCCGGATGATAATATGTGGTGAGTCCCGCCTGTGGATGATGACATCATCAGCATCGTGTCATACAGACAATTGCACACCTACTAGTAAAGGGCATGCACACTAACTAATCCTGGACATGCACACTAACTAATCCTGGACATGCACACTAACTAATCCTGGACATGCACACTAACTAATCCTGGACATGCACACTAACTAATCCTGCACATGCACTCTAACTAATCCTGGGCATGCACTCTAACTAATCCTGGACATGCACACTAACTAATCCTGGACATGCACACTAACTAATCCTGGACATGCACACTAACTAATCCTGCACATGCACTCTAACTAATCCTGGACATGCACACTAACTAATCCTGGACATGCACTCTAACTAATCCTGGACATGCACACTAACTAATCCTGGACATGCACACTAACTAATCCTGGACATGCACACTAACTAATCCTGGACATGCACACTAACTAATCCTGGACATGCACACTAACTAATCCTGCACATGCACTCTAACTAATCCTGGACATGCACACTAACTAATCCTGGACATGCACACTAACTAATCCTGCACATGCACTCTAACTAATCCTGGACATGCACACTAACTAATCCTGCACATGCACACTAACTAATCCTGCACATGCACTCTAACTAATCCTGGACATGCACACTAACTAATCCTGGACATGCACACTAACTAATCCTGGACATGCACACTAACTAATCCTGGACATGCACACTAACTAATCCTGGACATGCACACTAACTAATCCTGCACATGCACACTAACTAATCCTGCACATGCACACTAACTAATCCTGGACATGCACACTAACTAATCCTGCACATGC
>JARQWZ010007735.1:27500-33871 GCA_033150135.1 Gobio occitaniae
GTTCTCACTTCAACGTTCTTGCAATGTCTTTATCATGTTATTTGTGCTTGACTGATGTTCTCATAATGTTGCGCGAAAACGTTCTCATAACAACGTTCTTGCAATGTCTTTATCATGTTATTTGTGCTTGACTGATGTTCTCATAATGTTCAGTGAAAACGTTCTCACTTCAACGTTCTTGCAACGTCTTTATCATGTTATTTGTGCTTGACTGATGTTCTCATAATGTTCAGTGAAAACGTTCTCACTTCAACGTTCTTGCAATGTCTTTATCATGTTATTTGTGCTTGACTGATGTTCTCATAATGTTGCGCGAAAACGTTCTCATAACAACGTTCTTGCAATGTCTTTATCATGTTATTTGTGCTTGACTGATGTTCTCATAATGTTGCGCGAAAACGTTCTCATAACAACGTTCTTGCAATGTCTTTATCATGTTATTTGTGCTTGACTGATGTTCTCATAATGTTGCGCGAAAACGTTCTCATAACAACGTTCTTGCAATGTCTTTATCATGTTATTTGTGCTTGACTGATGTTCTCATAATGTTCAGTGAAAACGTTCTCACTTCAACGTTCTTGCAATGTCTTTATCATGTTATTTGTGCTTGACTGATGTTCTCATAATGTTCAGTGAAAACGTTCTCACTTCAACGTTCTTGCAACGTCTTTATCATGTTATTTGTGCTTGACTGATGTTCTCATAATGTTGCGCGAAAACGTTCTCACTTCAACGTTCTTGCAATGTCTTTATCATGTTATTTGTGCTTGACTGATGTTCTCATAATGTTGCGCGAAAACGTTCTCATAACAACGTTCTTGCAATGTCTTTATCATGTTATTTGTGCTTGACTGATGTTCTCATAATGTTCAGTGAAAACGTTCTCACTTCAACGTTCTTGCAACGTCTTTATCATGTTATTTGTGCTTGACTGATGTTCTCATAATGTTCAGTGAAAACGTTCTCATAACAACGTTCTTGCAATGTCTTTATCATGTTATTTGTGCTTGACTGATGTTCTCATAATGTTGCGCGAAAACGTTCTCATAACAACGTTCTTGCAATGTCTTTATCATGTTATTTGTGCTTGACTGATGTTCTCATAATGTTCAGTGAAAACGTTCTCACTTCAACGTTCTTGCAACGTCTTTATCATGTTATTTGTGCTTGACTGATGTTCTCATAATGTTGCGCGAAAACGTTCTCACTTCAACGTTCTTGCAATGTCTTTATCATGTTATTTGTGCTTGACTGATGTTCTCATAATGTTGCGCGAAAACGTTCTCATAACAACGTTCTTGCAATGTCTTTATCATGTTATTTGTGCTTGACTGATGTTCTCATAATGTTCAGTGAAAACGTTCTCACTTCAACGTTCTTGCAACGTCTTTATCATGTTATTTGTGCTTGACTGATGTTCTCATAATGTTCAGTGAAAACGTTCTCATAACAACGTTCTTGCAATGTCTTTATCATGTTATTTGTGCTTGACTGATGTTCTCATAATGTTGCGCGAAAACGTTCTCATAACAACGTTCTTGCAATGTCTTTATCATGTTATTTGTGCTTGACTGATGTTCTCATAATGTTGCGCGAAAACGTTCTCATAACAACGTTCTTGCAATGTCTTTATCATGTTATTTGTGCTTGACTGATGTTCTCATAATGTTGCGCGAAAACGTTCTCATAACAACGTTCTTGCAATGTCTTTATCATGTTATTTGTGCTTGACTGATGTTCTCATAATGTTGCGCGAAAACGTTCTCACTACAACGTTATTGCAACGTCTTTATCATGTTATTTGTGCTTGACTGATGTTCTCATAATGTTCAGTGAAAACGTTCTCATAACAACGTTATTGCAACGTCTTTATCATGTTATTTGTGCTTGACTGATGTTCTCATAATGTTCAGTGAAAACGTTCTCATAACAACGTTCTTGCAACGTCTTTATCATGTTATTTGTGTTTGACTGATGTTCTCATAATGTTCAGTGAAAACGTTCTCATAACAACGTTATTGCAACGTCTTTATCATGTTATTTGTGCTTGACTGATGTTCTCATAATGTTCAGTGAAAACGTTCTCATAACAACGTTCTTGCAACGTCTTTATCATGTTATTTGTGCTTGACTGATGTTCTCATAATGTTCAGTGAAAACGTTCTCACTACAACGTTATTGCAACGTCTTTATCATGTTATTTGTGCTTGACTGATGTTCTCATAATGTTCAGTGAAAACGTTCTCATAACAACGTTCTTGCAACGTCTTTATCATGTTATTTGTGTTTGACTGATGTTCTCATAATGTTCAGTGAAAACGTTCTCACTACAACGTTCTTGCAATGTCTTTATCATGTTATTTGTGCTTGACTGATGTTCTCATAATGTTCAGTGAAAACGTTCTCACTACAACGTTCTTGCAACGTCTTTATCATGTTATTTGTGCTTGACGATTGTTCTCAGAATGTTGCGCGAAAACGTTCTCATAACAACGTTCTTGCAACGTCTTTATCATGTTATTTGTGCTTGACTGATGTTCTCATAATGTTGCGCGAAAACGTTCTCACTACAGCGTTCTTGCAACGTCTTTATCATGTTATTTGTGCTTGACTGATGTTCTCATAATGTTGCGCGAAAACGTTCTCACTTCAACGTTCTTGCAACGTCTTTATCATGTTATTTGTGCTTGACTGATGTTCTCATAATGTTCAGTGAAAACGTTCTCATAACAACGTTCTTGCAACGTCTTTATCATGTTATTTGTGCTTGACTGATGTTCTCATAATGTTGCGCGAAAACGTTCTCATAACAACGTTCTTGCAACGTCTTTATCATGTTATTTGTGCTTGACTGATGTTCTCATAATGTTGCGCGAAAACGTTCTCACTACAACGTTCTTGCAACGTCTTTATCATGTTATTTGTGCTTGACTGATGTTCTCATAATGTTGCGCGAAAACGTTCTCACTACAACGTTCTTGCAACGTCTTTATCATGTTATTTGTGTTTGACTGATGTTCTCATAATGTTGCGCGAAAACGTTCTCATAACAACGTTCTTGCAACGTCTTTATCATGTTATTTGTGCTTGACTGATGTTCTCATAATGTTGCGCGAAAACGTTCTCACTACAACGTTCTTGAAACGTCTTTATCATGTTATTTGTGCTTGACTGATGTTCTCATAATGTTCAGTGAAAACGTTCTCACTACAACGTTCTTGCAACGTCTTTATCATGTTATTTGTGCTTGACTGATGTTCTCATAATGTTGCGCGAAAACGTTCTCACTACAACGTTCTTGCAACGTCTTTATCATGTTATTTGTGCTTGACTGATGTTCTCATAATGTTGCGCGAAAACGTTCTCATAACAACGTTCTTGCAACGTCTTTATCATGTTATTTGTGCTTGACTGATGTTCTCATAATGTTGCGCGAAAACGTTCTCATAACAACGTTCTTGCAACGTCTTTATCATGTTATTTGTGCTTGACTGATGTTCTCATAATGTTGCGCGAAAACGTTCTCATAACAACGTTCTTGCAACGTCTTTATCATGTTATTTGTGCTTGACTGATGTTCTCATAATGTTGCGCGAAAACGTTCTCATAACAACGTTCTTGCAACGTCTTTATCATGTTATTTGTGCTTGACTGATGTTCTCATAATGTTGCGCGAAAACGTTCTCATTACAACGTTCTTGCAATGTCTTTATCATGTTTTTTGTGCTTGACTGATGTTCTCATAATGTTGCGCGAAAACGTTCTGATAACAACGTTCTTGCAACGTCTTTATCATGTTATTTGTGCTTGACTGATGTTCTCATAATGTTCAGTGAAAACGTTCTCATAACAACGTTCTTGCAACGTCTTTATCATGTTATTTGTGCTTGACTGATGTTCTCATAATGTTGCGCGAAAACGTTCTCATAACAACGTTCTTGCAACGTCTTTATCATGTTATTTGTGCTTGACTGATGTTCTCATAATGTTGCGCGAAAACGTTCTCATAACAACATTCTTGCAATGTCTTTATCATGTTATTTGTGCTTGACTGATGTTCTCATAATGTTCAGTGAAAACGTTCTCACTACGACGTTCTTGCAACGTCTTTATCATGTTATTTGTGCTTGACTGATGTTCTCATAATGTTGCGCAAAAACGTTCTCATAACAACGTTCTTGCAACGTCTTTATCATGTTATTTGTGCTTGACTGATGTTCTCATAATGTTCAGTGAAAACGTTCTCACTACGACGTTCTTGCAACGTCTTTATCATGTTATTTGTACTTGACTGATGTTCTCATAATGTTCAGTGAAAACGTTCTCATAACAACGTTCTTGCAACGTCTTTATCATGTTATTTGTGCTTGACTGATGTTCTCATAATGTTGCGCGAAAACGTTCTCATAACAACGTTCTTGCAACGTCTTTATCATGTTATTTGTGCTTGACTGATGTTCTCATAATGTTGCGCGAAAACGTTCTCATAACAACGTTCTTGCAACGTCTTTATCATGTTATTTGTGCTTGACTGATGTTCTCATAATGTTCAGTGAAAACGTTCTCACTACAACGTTCTTGCAACGTCTTTATCATGTTATTTGTGCTTGACTGATGTTCTCATAATGTTGCGCGAAAACGTTCTCATAACAACGTTCTTGCAACGTCTTTATCATGTTATTTGTGCTTGACTGATGTTCTCATAATGTTGCTCGAAAACGTTCTCACTACAACGTTCTTGCAACGTCTTTATCATGTTATTTGTGCTTGACTGATGTTCTCATAATGTTGCGCGAAAACGTTCTCATTACAACGTTCTTGCAATGTCTTTATCATGTTTTTTGTGCTTGACTGATGTTCTCATAATGTTGCGCGAAAACGTTCTCATTACAACGTTCTTGCAACGTCTTTATCATGTTTTTTGTGCTTGACTGATGTTCTCATAATGTTGCGCGAAAACTTTCTCATAAACCAAGAGAAAACGTTATTAATACATGGAAAAAACTGGCCATTTTAAACATTTAAAGAACATTTCGTAATAACGTTTTCGTAATGTTTTCAAAATGCTTGAATGGAATGTTCCTGTAACGTTCGCAGAGACCCTACAAAAAACGTTCTTAATACATTATAAAAACTGGATGTTTTCAACGTGTACAAAACATTCCCAAATAACATTTTCATAACTTAAAGTGAATGTTAACAAAACGTTCTGACAACAACTTTTTGTTAGCTGGGTATGAAATCACTGAAATCGTTCAAACTGTAAAGATGAAAAGTTTGTGTTTTCTGTATTGGTGTTTGATGATAGTGTTTTTCCTCTCAGTGTGTCTGAGTGACAGTGTGTGTGTGTTATCTCAGTCTGAGTGTGTTGAGCCTGTGTTAAGAGTTGTGTGTTTAGAGTTGTGTGTTTAGAGTTGTGTGTTTAGAGTTGTGTGTTTAGAGTTGTGTGTTAAGAGTTGTGTGTTAAGAGTTGTGTGTTTAGAGTTGTGTGGTTAGAGTTGTGTGTTAAGAGTTGTGTGTTTAGTGTTGTGTGTTAAGAGTTGTGTGTTAAGAGTTGTGTGTTAAGAGTTTTGTGTTAAGAGTTGTGTGTTTAGAGTTGTGTGTTTAGAGTTGTGTGTTAAGAGTTTTGTGTTAAGAGTTGTGTGGTTAGAGTTGTGTGTTTAGAGTTGTGTGTTAAGAGTTGTGTGTTAAGAGTTGTGTGTTAAGAGTTGTGTGTTAAGAGTTTTGTGTTAAGAGTTGTGTGTTTAGAGTTGTGTGTTAAGAGTTGTGTGTTTAGAGTTGTGTGTTCAGAGTTGTGTGTTTAGAGTTGTGTGTTAAGAGTTGTGTGTTTAGAGTTGTGTGGTTAGAGTTGTGTGTTAAGAGTTGTGTGTTTAGTGTTGTGTGTTAAGAGTTGTGTGTTAAGAGTTGTGTGTTAAGAGTTGTGTGTTAAGAGTTTTGTGTTAAGAGTTGTGTGTTTATAGTTGTGTGTTTAGAGTTGTGTGTTAAGAGTTTTGTGTTAAGAGTTGTGTGGTTAGAGTTGTGTGTTTAGAGTTGTGTGTTAAGAGTTTTGTGTTAAGAGTTGTGTGTTTAGAGTTGTGTGTTTAGAGTTGTGTGTTAAGAATTGTGTGTTTAGAGTTGTGTGTTTAGAGTTGTGTGTTTAGAGTTGTGTGTTAAGAGTTGTGTGTTAAGAGTTGTGTGTTAAGAGTTTTGTGTTAAGAGTTGTGTGTTTAGAGTTGTGTGTTAAGAATTGTGTGTTTAGAGTTGTGTGTTTAGAGTTGTGTGGTTAGAGTTGTGTGTTTAGAGTTGTGTGTTAAGAGTTGTGTGTTTAGAGTTGTGTGTTAAGAATTGTGTGTTAAGAGTTGTGTGTTTAGAGTTGTGTGGTTAGAGTTGTG
>JARQWZ010007736.1:0-12500 GCA_033150135.1 Gobio occitaniae
TCTTTAGTAAGAGATGATCGATCGCCTTCACAGATGATCGGCCGCTTGAACTGTGATCAGTGATCAGTCACGCCACATAGAGCGTCAAAACGCCATTTATCGTTTGAATGTCGTGATAAAATGGACTGAATGCTTAATATGTTTTACTAAAAAGTGTGTTCCGCGCTTAAAAGCAGACTGTTAAATGTTAAAGATTGCATTCGGAAACCGTTCAGTAGCCTATACGCGTGCACCGAACCGAAACGGCTCGGTATGAATACGTGTACACTGCAAAAAAATGATTGTGATTTTAACGGTATTTTACTTTAAAAATGCTACGGTGAAAAACAGTTAATTGGTTAACAGAAAGTATCCGTACTATAAACAGTGAATAACTGTAATAGATCTAAAGTTACATTTAATTTAATTTTACAGTAAAATACCGTTAAATACAGTTTTGGAAGTGAAAAAGAACAAGTCATTGTGTAATTTACAGTGAAAAACCCGTAAATTGACATTCCCAGAATTCCCAGCGTGACACTTCACATTTGATGTATTTTCATTGCAATAACTATGTTTCTTCTTTGTTTTTTCTAATCAGTTATGTACATTAGGGTTTTATGTTACATCTGATGTTGTTAAATTTAATGTTTATTGCATTTTTTTAATTTCATGTGTTTTACCGTGATGGTGTTTAGTGTGTGTGTGAATGACACTGAGCTCTTCTATATATTAGTATTGTCCTCTTAAAAGCTGCTCGTGATGAGCTTTGATTTATCATGTGATTCTCATCTCCACTGTGATTGGTGGTTGTCCGTATATATCAAAAGTACATAACAGATATTAGTATTTCAATAGGTTGGTAATTTAACATTATTTCAGTTAATGAAATATGTTTTTTTTAACCATAAATTGTTTACAGTGTAAACATAATCATTACAATATAAACCTTTAAAATAATACGGTTTTGAACTGTAAAATATATATTTTTAACTGTAATTATTACATTATAAACCTTTAAATTATACGGTTTTGAACTGTAATATATATATTTTTAACCGTAATTATTACATTATAAACCTTTAAATTATATGGTGCTGTCCCTAAAAACCTAAATTGTTACTGCCGTATTTTTTACGATAAAGTTCTGGCAACCACAGCTGCCGTTTTTTTAACGTAAATTTTACGGGGATTTTTTTTACAGTGTACCGTTACACCCCTAGTTTCTACTGATTCAAAGCTTAATGCTAAATCACTGAAGTTACCCTTTAATTTCAACCCATTCTCACTCCCAAGGCGTCAAAATCTGAAGCATGGTCAAATGTCTTCCCGCGTTACAACGAAGACGCTAAAGTCACCCCTAGACATCACTATATCGACGCGCTGGTGCTCCATTTCAGTTGTTTACCCAATGCGTCAGATCAAGATGCATGTTATTCTTTGCATTTGTAAAGCAGATATGATTTTATTAATGTATAATATTCATATTTAAAGGTTAGTTTTATATTTTGGAGCTGCTAACCCAACTCCTACCCTAAGCCTACCCACTCCTAAACAATATAAAACGCATTACAGGCAAATACAAGGACAGTCACAGATATTTATTGCAAAAACTGACCAAAAACAGTATAAAAGTATTAACTCATGTTGCATTCCATGTCTTCTGAAGTCACTGAGTTAATATTTTAATCGCTGAGATGATGATCCCGCCGCTCCGTGAACACACACACTCATATCTCATTCAAATAATACACACGACTCTTTAGCATGACGCGATCGGTCACGAGACACACCGCTTTTGGGGATTTCCTTCACACAAATCAATCGCTTGGCCTCGGAATATTTGTACTTTTTGAATAAATTATGCATGCAGTCGTATCTGCTGATATATCTGTGTTTTATAAACCACACAAATGGGTCGGTTTAGGGATGGGATGGGGTTGGGTTACATGTTAAAACGTGTCTAGATAGCGTAAATAAAATTATGCTGGCTGATTAATTTGAGAAACACAGTCCAACATGTCATAATGGCAAAATCATAACCCAATATGCTTTGGACTTTGACGCTTTGTGAGTAAGAACGGGTTGTTCATTTTCACTGTACATATGTGACCCTGAACCACAGAACCATTCATAAGGGTCAATTTTTGGAAAATGAGATTTAAACGTCACCTGAAAGCTGAATAAATAATCGTTCCTTTGAGGATGGTTTGTTATAATTGGACAATTTTTGAAAATCTAAATATTGAGAAAATCTCCAAATGAAGTCCTTAGCAATGCATATGACTACTAATAATACATTTATGATATATTTACGGCAGGACATTTGTATTCTTAATATCCTGATGATTTTTGGCATAAAAGAAAAATACACTCATTGTATTGTTGGCTATGGCACTGATATACCCGTGAGACGCTCGACTGCTGTTGAGCTCCAGGGTCGCTAATTAGTTTTTTTATACATGAAAATATATATAATTTTATGACGGGGGGTCTGGCATGAAAATGAATTTTTAACATTCCAGTCATCATCATCTGAGACGGTGATCTGACCCATCTGTGTTTTACCCCGGAGTCACATGATGCTCTTACTCTGCTCCATTTACAAACCTAATTTGATTGCATTTCTGCAGATCCATTTTCACACGGCCTATTAAGAAATCCAGAATATTCGTCTCTCAAGATCAAAAGCGGCGAAATTCGTACTTTTTTCCTAATGAAGCCTCGTCTGGAATGTTATTTGTTTTCACAGCCTCATTAAGTGAATTAAGTGTTCTGCATACAGTAATACCGCGTTTCATCCCCCCTGCGGATGGAAAACATCCCTCCTGTTGTTGCGGAGAGACGTTTATTCTGTCATAAAGACTGAAGGACGGCAGGAATTAAATCAGAACTTCAATCACATCAGCTAAAGATGACGTCCCGCGGGAAGCCGCCATTACCATCGTGCCACAACACGCTAATTGTGTTTGCCGCATTTGCAACTTTGAGCGAATGTTTGAGGGAAAGTCAAACGGGACAGAAAGACACGTTATATGATTATAGGGCAGCGCTCCAGCAGATTGTGTCCTTCTGCTTCAGCTCAGACAATCTGACAGAATTTTTTTTTTTTTTACATCAGTAAACATCCTAATGTAGAAGTAATAGGCCATTTCTATATTTGAAAAATGTGTTGTAACGTCCTACTTTTCACGAGATGTGAAACAAGTCTCTGATGTGAGTGTGTGTGTGAAGATTTAGCTCAAAATACCCCACAGATCATTTTTATAGCATGTTACAATTGTCACTTTTTGAGGGGGAGCAAAAACACGCAGTTTTTGTGTGTCCCTTTAAATGCAAATGAGCTGCTGCTCTCCGCCCACTTTCAGGAAGAGGGTGGAGCTTCAAGAGCTTGTGTTAGCAGCTCTGATTATATGATTATAGGGCAGGTCAGCGGTTCTTCAGAGGTTCTTCAGCGTTTCTTCCGCAATTCTTCAGTGGTTCTTTAGCGGTTCTTCAGAGGTTCTTCAGTGGTTCTTCAGCGTTTCTTCCGCAATTCTTCAGTGGTTCTTTAGCGGTTCTTCAGAGGTTCTTCAGCGGTTCTTCAGAGGTTCTTCAGCGGTTCTTCAGCGGTTCTTCAGAGGTTCTTCAGCGGTTCTTCAGCGGTTCTTCAGCGGTTCTTCAGCGGTTCTTCAGCGGTTCTTCAGCGGTTCTTCAGCGGTTGTTCAGCGGTTCTTCAGCGGTTCTTCAGCAGTTCTTCAGCGGTTCTTCAGTGGTTCTTCAGAGGTTCTTCAGAGGTTCTTCAGCGGTTCTTCAGCGGTTCTTCAGCGGTTCTTCAGCGGTTCTTCAGCGGTTGTTCAGCGGTTCTTCAGCGGTTCTTCAGCAGTTCTTCAGCGGTTCTTCAGTGGTTCTTCAGAGGTTCTTCAGAGGTTCTTCAGCGGTTCTTCAGAGGTTCTTCATCGGTTCTTCAGTGGTTCTTCAGTGGTTCTTCAGTGGTTCTTCAGCGGTTCTTCAGTGGTTCTTCAGTGGTTCTTCAGCGGTTCTTCAGCGGTTCTTCAGCGGTTCTTCAGTGGTTCTTCAGTGGTTCTTCACCGGTTCTTCAGCGGTTCTTCACCGGTTCTTCAGCGGTTCTTCAGTGGTTCTTCAGCGGTTCTTCACCGGTTCTTCAGAGGTTCTTCAGCGGTTCTTCACCGGTTCTTCAGTGGTTCTTCACCGGTTCTTCAGCGGTTCTTCAGTGGTTCTTCAGTGGTTCTTCAGCGGTTCTTCACCGGTTCTTCAGAGGTTCTTCAGCGGTTCTTCAGCGGTTCTTCAGCGGTTCTTCAGTGGTTCTTCAGTGGTTCTTCACCGGTTCTTCAGCGGTTCTTCACCGGTTCTTCAGAGGTTCTTCAGCGGTTCTTCAGCGGTTCTTCAGCGGTTCTTCCGCAATTCTTCAGTGGTTCTTTAGCGGTTCTTCAGAGGTTCTTCAGCGGTTCTTCAGAGGTTCTTCAGCGGTTCTTCAGCGGTTCTTCAGCAGTTCTTCAGTGGTTCTTCAGCGGTTGTTCAGCGGTTCTTCAGCAGTTCTTCAGCGGTTCTTCAGTGGTTCTTCAGAGGTTCTTCAGAGGTTCTTCAGCGGTTCTTCAGAGGTTCTTCATCGGTTCTTCAGTGGTTCTTCAGTGGTTCTTCAGTGGTTCTTCAGCGGTTCTTCAGTGGTTCTTCAGTGGTTCTTCAGTGGTTCGTCAGCGGTTCTTCAGCGGTTCTTCAGCGGTTCTTCAGCGGTTCTTCAGTGGTTCTTCAGCGGTTCTTCAGCGGTTCTTCAGTGGTTCTTCAGAGGTTCTTCAGAGGTTCTTCAGCGGTTCTTCAGCGGTTCTTCAGTAATTCTTCAGTGGTTCTTCAGAGGTTCTTCAGCGTTTCTTCCGCAATTCTTCAGTGGTTCTTTAGCGGTTCTTCAGAGGTTCTTCAGCGGTTCTTCAGTGGTTCTTCAGCAATTCTTCAGAGGTTCTTCAGCGGTTCTTCAGAGGTTCTTCAGCGGTTCTTCAGCGGTTCTTCAGAGGTTCTTCAGTGGTTCTTCAGCAGTTCTTCAGCAGTTCTTCAGTGGTTCTTCAGCGGTTCTTCAGCGGTTGTTCAGCGGTTGTTCAGCGGTTCTTCAGCGGTTCTTCAGTGGTTCTTCAGAGGTTCTTCAGAGGTTCTTCAGCGGTTCTTCAGAGGTTCTTCATCGGTTCTTCAGTGGTTCTACAGTGGTTCTTCAGTGGTTCTTCAGCGGTTCTTCAGCGGTTCTTCAGTGGTTCTTCAGTGGTTCTTCAGCGGTTCTTCAGTGGTTCTTCAGTGGTTCGTCAGCGGTTCTTCAGCGGTTCTTCAGCGGTTCTTCAGTGGTTCTTCAGCGGTTCTTCAGCGGTTCTTCAGTGGTTCTTCAGCGGTTCTTCAGTGGTTCTTCAGCGGTTCTTCAGCGGTTCTTCAGCGGTTCTTTGACTAAGGTGCTATATAGCACCTCTGAAGAACCACTGAAGCACCAAATTTGGTGCTATATAGCACTAAAAAAGGTTCCCCTATGATTACGAGCCAAGAACCATTTTTGGTGCCATATAGAACCTTTTTTTTTAGAGTGCGGAAAACTCCCAATGGTCCCAGAGCTTAAGATGTAAAGGATGTTTATATGTTTGTGCTGGAGAACGAGACAGAAACACATGTTTGCAGTGTTCATAATGTAATGCCGCCTCTGAAATGATTTTTCGTTCCGGTTTTACATCCACACATGCACTGTCTCTCGTTGAAGATCCCGTTTCCCTGGGAACGCTCTGAATTAATTAAACGGGTTTCAGGTGGCATTTCATGGTGACTTTACGGCGCGGGTTTGATGGTGTTACACATAATGTCATTAAACCGTTGCAGGATGTGTGGGAGAACGGCGGATGGCATCACGAGGCGGCCGCGCGACTGTTCCCTGGCCAATTAGCTCACGGCTAAAGAAGAAACAGATCCTCAGAGTTTAGGAAAGTTCTTCAGCTTTCATTTGCGAGACAGACAGATGAAGTTTTCCCTCCTCATTGTTCGAGTCAGACAAAAGCAGCAGCTCCGGCTCAATCACTCTTATTTTTTCCTTGCTTTTTTTCCTCTCCTGGGGGATTGAGCTCGCGCACGGCTCCTCGCGCGGCCGAACTCTCACAGCGCGAGCGCGTTTGATTGGTGGCACAATGTGAGAATTGGCTTGTCTACATTGACATTTGAGAGCCGCCGCCGGGCCTTTTCTCGGGGCGCGACCTCGCCGAGTTTTATTAGCAAATGAGACCTGGAGGGCTTGAGTTTAAAGAGCGGCCCCTTCGCTCCGATTTCAACCACATAATGATTTTCACAGGGTTCAGGACCTGAATGAGAACAGGATAATGAGCGCCAGTCATTACGGGAAATTACAGCTTGAGCTCATGAGTGTGAACGCCTGAAGACTTTGATGATCAGCGACAGACGGCTCGGCGTCCGTCAGATGAGCTGATGCACGTCAGGAGGATTAACTGTGTGTGTGTGTGTGTGTGTGTATGTATTCATTACTTGAAATAAACAATATAATATTTAAAAATGTATTTATTATATATATAATATACAACCTAAACACTAAACACACCTATATAAGCATTTATATGTTTACATACGTTAATACTTGAAATAAAATAAACATTCAAATAAAATATGTATATGATATATAAATATGTAAAATAATATATTATATAAAACATATATATGCGCACACACACACACACACACACACACACACGCCATATATACAAACACACACACACACACACACACACACACACACACACACACACACACACACACACACACACACACACCATATACACACACACACACACACACACACACACACACACACACCATACACACACACACACACACACACACACACACACACTGCCCCTGCCCCTAAACCTAGCCCTCACAGGAGACTGTGCAGTTCACTTTCTGTGAAAAAAAACTTGTTCTGTGTGATTTATAAGCATTTTGAAAAGTGAGGACATGGGGAACGTCCTCATATTTCACCCTCTTTTTGTAATACCTATGTCATACCCATGTCATTATACACATTTGTGTCCTGATATTTCGCGAAAACATGCCCACATATACACACACACACACACACACACACACACACACACACACACACACACACACACACACACACACACACACACACACACACACACACACACATATATACATATACACACACACACACACACACACACACACACACACACATATACACACAGACACTTAAAATGTTAAAACATGCTAGTAACGTAATACTTCATGATAGCAATGTGCTCATTTATGATAACATGTTAAATCATGCTAGTAATGTGCTAAATCATGAAAACATCATGCTAATCATGCTAGTTACTTGCTAAATAATGATAACAACATGCTAATCATGCTAGTTACTTGCTAAATAATGATAACAACATGCTTATCATGCTAGTTACTTGCTAAAGAATGATAATAACATGCTAATCATGCTAGTTACTTGCTAAATAAGGATAACAACATGCTAATCATGCTAGTAACATGCTAAATCATGAAAACAACATGCTAATCATGCTAGTAATGTGCTAAATCATGAAAACAACATGCTAATCATGCTAGTTACTTGCTAAATAATGATAACAACATGCTAATCATGCTAGTTACTTGCTAAATAAGGATAACAGCATGCTAATCATGCTAGTAACATGCTAAATCATGATAACCAAATGCTCAATCATGCTAGTAATGTGAATCGTGCAGCAGCATGGCGTATCTCAGAGTATCGTGGTATCTGATAACTTTACCGTAGTAAAGCTACAGTGCTCGTTCTGTACGGGTATTATTGCAGGAGTCAGTAAACATGCAGAAGTTGATGAGAAACCTCCTTCATGGTCATTTATAGAAAGAGCCGGTCAGATCGCTGTCACACAGAGCGGCTGTAATCATAGCTCTTCTCGTTAGCGGCCTGTGATGTCTGAATAATATGACACAGATGCGGTTTATTTTAGGCTCTCATTATGAAGAAATCTCCTGTACTTGTGGAGCTTCTCCTCATAATAGTGTTGTGTGATGCCCGGCTTGTCCAAGACTCTTTTTAATTAGCTCTGCCATTAGTGTGACAAGCTCGCCCGCTATCCCAGCATGCCCTAATGAAGCATCAGGTGGCAAGACGCCCGAAATAACCCCGCGCGCGGATCCTCTGAGTAAACGAGTGTGTGTGCAGGTAATGGTCTCACCTTGTCAGAGCTGTGGGGAGTTTCTGCCGTTTGTGATCTTCAGACGCGCAGATGTGTGTGTGTGTGTGTATCACAGAAGACTGTCATGATCAGTGTTGGGGAAAGTTACTTTGAAAAGTAATGCATTACAATATTGTGTTACTCCCTTAAAAAGTAACTAATTGAGTTACTTAGTTACTTTGTAAGGAAAGTAATGCGTTACGTTACTTTTGCGTTACTTTTTCTCACCTGGGTTGGCCTTGTTTTTTGTGTGTTTTTTTATAACAATAAAGTTATATTTTTGTGCAACGGTAAAGACCTCTTCATACCAAAATTGAAATAATAAGCCCCAGGCTGAGGTAAAAATGCAGATTCCCTCATGAACACTAGAGGGCGCAGCTCTGGATAATGGGAGAAGAGGACACAGGAGAAATGTAAAAACAAAAAAAAAATCTAGTCATTTTCATCATCAAAGGTCAGCAGCAAGACGTTGGTAAATTAAATATAAAGGTAGATTATGCATAGAAATAGTTGTTTTATTTAACATTTAATTATTGGAGGTTTGTACTCTTATTTTGCATTTGACTGATTTTATTCATTTTGAGGAGAACAGAATCTTTATTGTGCAAGTGAGATAAATAAATGCTCACATTTAGTCTAGAACTACAATAACCATCATGTTCACACACACACACACACACACACACACACACACACACACACACACACACACACACACACACACACACACACACACACACACACACACACACACACACACCTCTGCACTAACTCAACATGAGGGCAGGAGAGCTGTCAGTCAAATTAATGTGAAAAAGTAACTCAGATATTTTGCTTTAAATTTGAAAAGTAATGCGTTACTCTACTAGTTACTTGGAAAAAGTAATATTATTACGTAACTCAAGTTACTTGTAATGCGTTACCCCCAACCCTGGTCATGATCATATGTGAGGAATCAGTCGACAAGCTCAAATTAAAGTTATGATTTGATACGCTCTCTTGGAGCGGTGGCACGTGCTCATCTGCTCCCGCTAGCATCAGCGCCATTACTGACGTCCGGTTAGCACAACAGTGACGGATCCTTAGCTAAACTACACATGAGACTGAGTCACCGCAGCCAAACTAACTAACTCTGGCTAGCAGCGTGCTAAAACATGTTAGCAGTGTGTTTAATAATGTTAGAAACATGCTAAAAACGTGCTGAAACATGTTAGCAGTGTGTTTAATAATGTTAGAAACATGTTACAACATGTTAAGAGGTGTGTTTAATAATGTTAGAAACATGTTACAACATGTTAAGAGGTGTGTTAAATAATGTTAGAAACATGCTAAAAACATGCTGAAACATGTTAAGAGGTGTGTTTAATAATGTTAGAACATGCTAAAAACATGCTGAAACATGTTAAGAGGTGTGTTTAATAATGTTAGAAACATGCTAAAAACATGCTGAAACATGTTAAGAGGTGTGTTAAATAATGTTAGAAACATGCTAAAACATGCTATAAGTGTGTTAAATAATGTTAGAAACATGCTGCAACGTCAGCAGTGTGTTAAATAATGTTAGAAACATGCTGAAACATGTTAAGAGGTGTGTTAAATAATGTTAGAAACATGCTGAAACATGTTAGCAGTGTGTTTAATAATGTTAGAAACATGTTAAAACATGTTAAGAGGTGTGTTAAATACTGTTAGAAACATGTTGAAACATGTTAGCAGTGTGTTTAATAATGTTAGAAACATGCAAAAAACATGTTAAGAGGTGTGTTAAATAATGTTAGAAACATGCAAAAAACATGTTAAGAGGTGTGTTAAATAATGTTAGAAACATGTTAAAACATGTTAAGAGGTGTGTTAAATAATGTTAGAAACATGTTAAAACATGTTACCAGTGTGTTTAATAATGTTAGAAACATGCTGAAACGTCAGCAGTGTGTTAAATAATGTTAGAAACATGCTGAAACATGTTAAGAGGTGTGTTAAATAATGTTAGAAACATGTTAAACATGTTAAGAGGTGTGTTAAATAATGTTAGAAACATGCTGAAACATGTTAGCAGTGTGTTTAATAATGTTAGAAACATGTTAAAACATGTTAAGAGGTGTGTTAAATAATGTTAGAAACATGCTGAAACATGTTAGCAGTGTGTTTAATAATGTTAGAAACATGCTGAAACATGTTAGAAGTGTGTTAAATAATGTTAGAAACATGTTAGCAGTGTGTTTAATAATGTTAGAAACATGCAAAAAACATGTTAAGAGGTGTGTTAAATAATGTTAGAAACATGTTAAAACATGTTAAGAGGTGTGTTAAATAATGTTAGAAACATGTTAAAACATGTTAAGAGGTGTGTTAAATAATGTTAGAAACATGTTAAAACATGTTAGCAGTGTGTTTAATAATGTTAGAAACATGCAAAAAAACATGTTAAGAGGTGTGTTAAATAATGTTAGAAACATGTTAAAACATGTTAGCAGTGTGTTAAATAATGTTAGAAACATGCTGAAACATGTTAACAATGTGTTTAATAATGTTAGAAAAATGCTGAAACATGTTAGCAGTGGGTTTAATAATGTTAGAAACATGCTGAAACATGTTAGCAGTGTGTTAAATAATGTTAGAAACATGTTAAAACATGTTAGCAGTGTGTTAAATAATGTTAGAAACATGCTAAAACGTGTTATCAGTGTGTTAGATAATGTTAGAAACATGTTAAAACATGTTAAGAGGTGTGTTAAATAATGATAGAAACATGCAAAAAACATGTTAAGAGGTGTGTTAAATAATGTTAGAAACATGTTAAAACATGTTAAGAGGTGTGTTAAATAATGTTAGAAACATGTTAAAACATGTTACCAGTGTGTTTAATAATGTTAGAAACATGCTGAAACGTCAGCAGTGTGTTAAATAATGTTAGAAACATGTTAAAACATGTTAAGAGGTGTGTTAAATAATGTTAGAAACATGCAAAAAACATGTTAAGAGGTGTGTTAAATAATGTTAGAAACATGTTAAAACATGTTAAGAGGTGTGTTAAATAATGTTAGAAACATGTTAAAACATGTTACCAGTGTGTTTAATAATGTTAGAAACATGCTGAAACGTCAGCAGTGTGTTAAATAATGTTAGAAACATGCTGAAACATGTTAAGAGGTGTGTTAAATAATGTTAGAAACATGTTAAACATGTTAAGAGGTGTGTTAAATAATGTTAGAAACAGTTGAACAGTAACGTGTTCAATGGTGATAGCAACATGTTAAATCATGCTAGTATCATGCTAGTAACGTGTTAAATCATGATTGCAACATGTTAAAACATGCTAGTAACATGTTATATCATGTTAGTAACGTGTTAAATCATGGTAGCAACATGTTAAAACATGCTAGTAACATGTTATATCATGTTAGTAACGTGTTAAATCTTGGTAGCAACATGTTAAAACATGCTAGTAACATGTTATATCATGTTAGTAACGTGTTAAATCTTGGTAGCAACATGTTAAAACATACTAGTAACATGTTATATCATGTTAGTAATGTGTTCAATCATGATAGCAACATGTTAAAACATGCTAGTAACATGTTATATCATGTTAGTAACGTGTTAAATCTTGGTAGCAACATGTTAAAACATACTAGTAACATGTTATATCATGTTAGTAATGTGTTCAATCATGATAGCAACATGTTAAAACATGCTAGTAACATGTTATATCATGTTAGTAACGTGTTCAATCATGATAGCAACATGTTAAAACATACTAGTAACATGTTATATCATGTTAGTAACATGTTCAATCATGATAGCAACATGTTAAAACATGCTAGCAACATATTATATAATGTTAGTAACATGTTCAATCATGATAGCAACATGTTAAAACATGCTAGTAACATATTATATCATGTTAGTAACATGTTCAATCATGATAGCAACATGTTAAAACATACTAGTAACATGTTATATCATGTTAGTAACGTGTTAAATCATGATAGCAACATGTTAAAAAATGCTAGTGACATGTTATATCAGGCTAGTAACGTGTTAAATCATGATAGCAACATGTTAAAACATGCTAGTAACATGTTATATCATGTTAGTAACGTGTTAAATCATGGTAGCAACATGTTAAAACATGCTAGTAACATGTTATATCATGTTAGTAATGTGTTAAATCATGATAGCAACATGTTAAAACATGCTAGTAACATGTCATATCATGTTAGTAACATGTTCAATCGTGGTAGCAACATGTTAAAACATGCTAGTAAGATGTTATATAATGCGAGTAATGTG
>JARQWZ010007736.1:25000-33851 GCA_033150135.1 Gobio occitaniae
TGGCTGTGATCGTGGATTGATTTGGTCGCGAGTGCAGTGTGCCTGCAGTGAGACTCCGCCCACACTCTCTTCTGATTGGCTGTGATTGTGGATCGATTTGGTCGCGAGTGCAGTGTGCCTGCAGTGAGACTCCGCCCACACTCTCTTCGGATTGGCTGTGATGGTGGATTGATTTGGTCGCGAATGCAGTGCGTTTTCAGAGAGACTCCGCCCACACTCTCTTCTGATTGGCTGTGATGGTGGATCGATTTGGTCGCGAGTGCAGTGCGCCTGCAGAGAGACTCCGCCCACACTCTCTTCTGATTGGCTGTGATGGTGGATCGATTTGGTCGCGAGTGCAGTGTGCCTGCAGTGAGACTCCGCCCACACTCTCTTCTGATTGGCTGTGATTGTGGATTGATTTGGTCGCGAGTGCAGTGCGCCTGCAGTGAGACTCCGCCCACACTCTCTTCTGATTGGCTGTGATCGTGGATTGATTTGGTCGCGAGTGCAGTGTGCCTGCAGTGAGACTCCGCCCACACTCTCTTCTGATTGGCTGTGATTGTGGATCGATTTGGTCGCGAGTGCAGTGTGCCTGCAGTGAGACTCCGCCCACACTCTCTTCTGATTGGCTGTGATTGTGGATCGATTTGGTCGCGAGTGCAGTGTGCCTGCAGTGAGACTCCGCCCACACTCTCTTCTGATTGGCTGTGATTGTGGATCGATTTGGTCGCGAGTGCAGTGCGCCTGCAGTGAGACTCCGCCCACACTCTCTTCTGATTGGCTGTGATTGTGGATCGATTTGGTGGCGAGTGCAGTGTGCCTGCAGAGAGACTCCGCCCACACTCTCTTCTGATTGGCTGTGATCGTGGATTGATTTGGTCGCGAGTGCAGTGTGCCTGCAGAGAGACTCCGCCCACACTCTCTTCTGATTGGCTGTGATTGTGGATCGATTTGGTCGCGAGTGCAGTGTGCCTGCAGAGAGACTCCGCCCACACTCTCTTCTGATTGGCTGTGATCGTGGATTGATTTGGTCGCGAGTGCAGTGCGCCTGCAGTGAGACTCCGCCCACACTCTCTTCTGATTGGCTGTGATTGTGGATCGATTTGGTCGCGAGTGCAGTGCGCCTGCAGTGAGACTCCGCCCACACTCTCTTCTGATTGGCTGTGATCGTGGATTGATTTGGTCGCGAGTGCAGTGCGCCTGCAGAGAGACTCCGCCCACACTCTCTTCTGATTGGCTGTGATCGTGGATTGATTTGGTCGCGAGTGCAGTGCGCCTGCAGTGAGACTCCGCCCACACTCTCTTCTGATTGGCTGTGATTGTGGATCGATTTGGTCGCGAGTGCAGTGTGCCTGCAGAGAGACTCCGCCCACACTCTCTTCGGATTGGCTGTGATTGTGGATTGATTTGGTCGCGAATGCAGTGCGTTTTCAGAGAGACTCCGCCCACACTCTCTTCTGATTGGCCGTGAGTTTTTTGATTGTTGCGTTTGGTGTCACATAATCGTGGTTAATCTGGTTAGGACACGGTGTAAAACAGAAAAAACTCCATGCAACACTGATCCTCATTCAGAAACACACACACACACACACACACACACACACACACACACATGTAACTCTCAGAAGGGAGTGCTGTGGTAAACGGAGAGCAGTGGTTTTAACCTCAGCCGCCTGAAATATGTTTCTTCATATGTGTTCAAACATCCAGCACATGTGGTAGCGTCTGACGCTTTCTATCCCGTTGAAATAGAATTTCCTAGGATGATGTTTGATCTCTAGCCCTCTTGAAAAGATGTGTGATAAGAATAGAGCGAGTGTGTGTCTAATTAGCGTGTCAGGATAATTATTGGTGGCTTTAATTGCTCAGCATCATAAGTGATCGTCAGAATGAAACCACCTGGTGCTTTGGACATTATGTTGTAATTACAGGCTGGAGTTGAAGTTTTCCTCACTAGAAGACGAGCTTGAAGCCTCTAATTGGCCCGATTGGGTCAGCGATCAGAACTTTAATTGATTGTGACAGGCATTTATGCATTTCTACATCTGTCCCGTTCTCATCATCGTCTGTTGACCTCCTGTACTCGTGTTTACTTCTCGACACACTCGCTCTGGAGAACAAGAGCTTCCTCTCATGCTGAAGGCTGAAGATACTGATGGAGTGTAAATGCCACCCTGAGCTGCCAGTGATGAGATGAGATGGTATTGAGATGGTATTGAGATGGCAGTGAGATGGTATTGAGATGGTAGTGAGATGGTATTGAGATGGCAGTGAGATGGCAGTGAGATGGCATTGAGATGGTATTGAGATGGCAGTGAGATGGTATTGAGATGGTATTGAGATGGTATTGAGATGGTATTGAGATGGTATTGAGATGGTAGTGAGATGGTATTGAGATGGTATTGAGATGGCAGTGAGATGGTATTGAGATGGTATTGAGATGGTATTGAGATGGTATTGAGATGGCAGTGAGATGGCATTGAGATGGTATTGAGATGGTATTGAGATGGCAGTGAGATGGCAGTGAGATGGTATTGAGATGGCAGTGAGATGGCAGTGAGATGGCATTGAGATGGTATTGAGATGGCAGTGAGATGGTATTGAGATGGCAGTGAGATGGTATTGAGATGGTATTGAGATGGTATTGAGATGGCATTGAGATGGTATTGAGATGGCAGTGAGATGGTATTGAGATGGCATTGAGATGGTATTGAGATGGCAGTGAGATGGTATTGAGATGGCAGTGAGATGGTATTGAGATGGTATTGAGATGGCAGTGAGATGGCAGTGAGATGGTATTGAGATGGCAGTGAGATGGTATTGAGATGGCAGTGAGATGGCAGTGAGATGGTATTGAGATGGCATTGAGATGGTATTGAGATGGCATTAATATGGTAATGAGATGGTATTGAGATGTTATTGAGATGGTATTGAGATGGCATTGAGATGGTATTGAAATGGCAGCGAGATGGCATTGAAATGGTATTGAGATGGCAGTGAGATGGTATTGAGATGGTAGTGAGATGGTATTGAGATGGTATTGAGATGGCATTGAGATGGTATTGAGATGGTATTGAGATGGTATTGAGATGGCATTGAGATGGCAGTGAGATGGTATTGAGATGGCATTAATATGGTAATGAGATGTTATTGAGATGGTATTGAGATGGCATTGAGATGGTATTGAAATGGCAGCGAGATGGCATTGAAATGGTATTGAGATGGCAGTGAGATGGTATTGAGATGGTAGTGAGATGGTATTGAGATGGTATTGAGATGGCATTGAGATGGTATTGAGATGGTATTGAGATGGTATTGAGATGGTATTGAGATGGCATTGAGATGGCAGTGAGATGGTATTGAGATGGCATTAATATGGTAATGAGATGTTATTGAGATGGTATTGAGATGGCATTGAGATGGTATTGAAATGGCAGCGAGATGGCATTGAAATGGCAGCGAGATGGCATTGAAATGGTATTGAGATGGCAGTGAGATGGTATTGAGATGGTAGTGAGATGGTATTGAGATGGTATTGAGATGGCATTGAGATGGTATTGAGATGGTATTGAGATGGTATTGAGATGGTATTGAGATGGCATTGAGATGGCAGTGAGATGTTATTGAGATGGCATTAATATGGTAATGAGATGGTATTGAGATGGTATTGAGATGGTATAGAGATGGCAGTGAGATGGTATTGAGATGGTATTGAGATGGTATTGAGATGGCATTGAGATGGTATTGAGATGGTATTGAGATGGCATTGAGATGGTATTGAGATGATATTGAGATGGTATTGAGATGGCATTGAGATGGCAGTGAGATGGTATTGAGATGGTATTGAGATGGCAGTGAGGTGGCAGTGAGATGGCATTGAGATGGCATTGAGATGGCAGTGAGATGGCAGTGAGATGGTATTGAGATGGCAGTGAGATGGTATTGAGATGGTATTGAGATGGCAGTGAGATGGCAGTGAGATGGCATTGAGATGGCATTGAGATGGCAGTGAGATGGCAGTGAGATGGTATTGAGATGGCAGTGAGATGGTATTGAGATGGTATTGAGATGGCAGTGAGATGGTATTGAGATGGCAGTGAGATGGTATTGAGATGGTATTGAGATGGTATTGAGATGGTAGTGAGATGGCAGTGAGATGGTATTGAGATGGTATTGAGATGGCAGTGAGATGGCATTGAGATGGTATTGAGATGGCAGTGAGATGGTATTGAGATGGCAGTGAGATGGTATTGAGATGGTATTGAGATGGTATTGAGATGGTATTGAGATGGTATTGAGATGGTATTGAGATGGTAGTGAGATGGCAGTGAGATGGTATTGAGATGGTATTGAGATGGCAGTGAGATGGTATTGAGATGGTATTGAGATGGCAGTGAGATGGTATTGAGATGGTAGTGAGATGGCAGTGAGATGGTATTGAGATGGCAGTGAGATGGTATTGAGATGGTATTGAGATGGCATTGAGATGGTAGTGAGATGGCAGTGAGATGGTATTGAGATGGTATTGAGATGGTATTGAGATGGTATTGAGATGGTATTGAGATGGCATTGAGATGGCAGTGAGATGGTATTGAGATGGTATTGAGATGGTATTGAGATGGTAGTGAGATGGCAGTGAGATGGCAGTGAGATGGTATTGAGATGGCAGTGAGATGGCATTGAGATGGTATTGAGATGGCAGTGAGATGGTATTGAGATGGCAGTGAGATGGCATTGAGATGGTATTGAGATGGTATTGAGATGGTATTGAGATGGTATTGAGATGGCATTGAGATGGCAGTGAGATGGTATTGAGATGGTATTGAGATGGTAGTGAGATGGCAGTGAGATGGCAGTGAGATGGTATTGAGATGGCAGTGAGATGGCATTGAGATGGTATTGAGATGGCAGTGAGATGGTATTGAGATTGCAGTGAGATGGTATTGAGATGGTATTGAGATGGTATTGAGATGGTATTGAGATGGTAGTGAGATGGTATTGAGATGGTATTGAGATGGCATTGAGATGGTATTGAGATGGCATTGAGATGGTAGTGAGATGGCAGTGAGATGGTATTGAGATGGTATTGAGATGGCAGTGAGATGGCAGTGAGATGGTATTGAGATGGCATTGAGATGGCAGTGAGATGGCAGTGAGATGGTATTGAGATGGCAGTGAGATGGCAGTGAGATGGTATTGAGATGGTATTGAGATGGTATTGAGATGGTAGTGAGATGGTATTGAGATGGCATTGAGATGGTATTGAGATGGCATTGAGATGGTAGTGAGATGGCAGTGAGATGGTATTGAGATGGTATTGAGATGGCAGTGAGATGGCAGTGAGATGGTATTGAGATGGCAGTGAGATGGTATTGAGATGGCAGTGAGATGGTATTGAGATGGTATTGAGATGGTAGTGAGATGGCAGTGAGATGGTATTGAGATGGCATTGAGATGGCATTGAGATGGCAGTGAGATGGTATTGAGATGGCATTAATATGGTAATGAGATGGTATTGAGATGGTATTGAGATGGCATTGAGATGGCATTGAGTCTCCTCTGGCACTGCTTTCCCCTTCGGGATGGTTTATTGGTGCTTGAACATACAATGTAACTTACAGGAACAGAGAAGAGTCTCGTCTCATCTGATCTCTCATCTGATCTCTTCTCATTTAGTCTTATCTCATGATTCAACGTATCTCATCAAACCTTGTGTCATCTGATTTCTTATCTCTTCTCATTTCGTTTAATTTCGTGTCTTCTCTTCTCTTCTCTTCTCTTCTCTTCTCTTCTCTTCTCGTCTCGTCTCGTCTCGTCTCGTCTCGTCTCGTTTCTTTTTGTCTCTTCTTGTTTCATTTCGTCTCGTCTTGTCTCTTGTTTTGTTTTGTTTCGTCACGTCTCGTCACTTCTTGTTTCGTTTCGTTTTGTCTCTTCTAAATCTTAGGGTCAGAAGACAATAGGATTTCAGTAAGTTGCTCTCTCAAGCCAACTTAATGAGACAGACTAATAACTTATATAGTTGAAATTGCATTGTATGGACAGAAAAAACGTTCTTCAGAATATGTTTCACAGGTTTGAAAAGTCACGAGGGAGATGGAAATGGTTTTTAATCAAGTTAATCCAAATTTGGGTGCATATGTCAGACTATACACCGATTAGGCAAAACATTAAACACTGGTCAGCAGCTGTGCCGCCCCATACTCCACAAACTGAGATACTCTGTGTATTCTGAGCCCTTTCTATCAGAACCAGCATTAACTTCTGGAGCAGTTTGAGCTCCAGTAGCTCGTCTGTTTGATCGGCCCACACGTGCATCAATGAGCCTCGGCCGCCCATGACCCTGTGGCCGGTTCTCCACTGGTCCTCCATGACCCTGTGGCCGGTTCTCCACTGGTCCTCCATGACCCTGTGGCCGGTTCTCCACTGGTCCTCCATGACCCTGTGGCCGGTTCTCCACTGGTCCTTCATGACCCTGTGGCCGGTTCTCCACTGGTCCTTCATGACCCTGTGGCTGGTTCTCCACTGGTCCTCCATGACCCTGTGGCCGGTTCTCCACTGGTCCTTCATGACCCTGTGGCCGGTTCTCCACTGGTCCTCCATGACCCTGTGGCCGGTTCTCCACTGGTCCTTCATGACCCTGTGGCCGGTTCTCCACTGGTCCTTCATGACCCTGTGGCCGGTTCTCCACTGGTCCTCCATGACCCTGTGGCCGGTTCTCCACTGGTCCTTCATGACCCTGTGGCCGGTTCTCCACTGGTCCTCCATGACCCTGTGGCCGGTTCTCCACTGGTCCTTCATGACCCTGTGGCCGGTTCTCCACTGGTCCTCCATGACCCTGTGGCCGGTTCTCCACTGGTCCTCCATGACCCTGTGGCCGGTTCTCCACTGGTCCTCCATGACCCTGTGGCCGGTTCTCCACTGTTCCTTCATGACCCTGTGGCCGGTTCTCCACTGGTCCTCCATGACCCTGTGGCCGGTTCTCCACTGGTCCTCCATGACCCTGTGGCCGGTTCTCCACTGGTCCTCCATGACCCTGTGGCCGGTTCTCCACTGGTCCTTCCTTGGAGCACTTTTGATAGAGACTGACCACTGCAGACCGGGAATTCACTTAATCTGTCATAATGTTATACCTTATCGGTGTATATTACTGTATATGTTTTCCACATCACTTTCAGGAACCCAAAGCTGGTACAGGTCAGTGTGACCGTGATGTGGCTCAGGGGACGGCTGTCAAATCTCTCGCAACCTGAATAGAAAGCTTAGCAAAGAGCATGTATCCCAGAATCCTTCACTCTGCACTCTTTAGCCCTGACCCCCAGAGTCTGGCTGTCGAGTTGAATTGTTTGGCTGTATAAACGGAGTCTGAGGCGAGCAGATTTAGCACATGCTGCCGCAGCTCCTCGCTGATAGAGCGGTGATTTACCACCACTATAAACGCGCCATCTGACAGACAGCCGATTCACCATGGGCCCCCTTGGAGCCTGCTCACATTTAACAAGTTTAGCCCAATAACTAAAGCCAAATGGTGTTTTAATGACCACTAATGACCAGCGTGAATGCTGCTTTCCTCATCTTTGCGGTGCGTGTTGTTGAAGTCCTCACCTCGGCCCCTGCGGGAGTCCGACATTTTGAGAGTGTGTCCATTCATCACTGTGGTTATGAGCTTTCTCTTTCCTCCGCAGATCGTCTTTGAAGTGGTGACCTCCGGGCAGCGCGGCTTCCTGGCCATCAAGGACGTCGTCCTCCAGGGCCATCAGTGCAGTAAGACCCGTCTCTGTCTCTCTGTCGTAAAGTCAGCCTCATCACCCGCTCCTTGGCCTCTTCCTGCCACCCTCCAAACATCAATATCGTCCGTCTTTCTCCAGGCATAGAGAGTCATAAAGAGAGCGTAATAATAAAGAAAACAAAAGAGAGGAGAGAAGATGGCGATAAAGCTTTCACGTGTGAGAGATATTGGGTGTGAAAGAGAACGAACGGGTCGAGTGGGATTGTGCTGTCTGCATAGGGATTTCAAACACCCTATATAGACAGCATCTCTCTGTGTGTGTGTATGTGTGTGTGTTAGTGTCCTTATGCAAAACGCTCAAGAACTGGATTTGTAAAGTAATTAATAGCAGGAATGTGAAGGAGTTAAAATTCAGCCGTTTGCACTTAGATTAAATCAACACGGCCTACTATTAAAATGATATAATGTGCACTATAGGCTGTATAAACTCAGTGTGTCAGAGGTCAATATCAACACTTTTGTCGCGTTAATATCAACACGTGTGTAGCGTTAATATCAAAATGTGTGTAACGTTGATATCAACATGCGTGTAGCGTTAATGTCAACATGCGTGTAGCGTTAATATCAACATGCGTGTAGCGTTAATATCAACATGCGTGTAGCGTTGATATCAACAAGCGTGTAGCGTTGATATCAACATGCGTGTAGCGTTAATATCAACATGTGTGTAGCGTTAATATCAACATGCGTGTAGCGTTAATATCAACATGTGTGTAGCGTTAATATCAAAATGCGTGTAGCGTTAATATCAACATGTCTATAGCGTTAATATCAACATGTGTGTCGCGTCAATATCAACATGCGTGTAGCGTTAATATCAACATGTGTGTAGTGTTAATATCAACATGTGTGTAGCGTTAATATCAACATGTGTGTAGCGTTAATATCAACATGCGTGTTGCGTTAATATCAACATGCGTGTAGCGTTAATATCAACATGCGTGTTGCGTTAATATCAACATGCGTGTAGCGTTAATATCAACATGTGTGTAGCGTTAATATCAACATGCGTGTAGTGTTAATATCAACATGTGTGTAGCGTTAATATCAACATGCGTGTAGCGTTAATATCAACATGCGTGT
>JARQWZ010007737.1:0-33849 GCA_033150135.1 Gobio occitaniae
AGCTCATGTTAGAGGACAGAGGAATATTCTTCAGCTCATGTTAGAGGACAGAGGAATGTTCTTCAGATCATGTTAGAGGACAGAGGAATATTCTTCAGCTCATGTTAGAGGACAGGAGGAATATTCTTCAGCTCATGTTAGAGGACAGAGGAATATTCTTCAGCTCATGTTAGAGGACAGAGGAATATTCTTCAGCTCATGTTAGAGGACAGGAGGAATATTCTTCAGCTCATGTTAGAGGACAGAGGAATATTCTTCAGCTCATGTTAGAGGACAGAGGAATATTCTTCAGATCATGTTAGAGGACAGAGGAATATTCTTCAGATCATGTTAGAGGACAGGAGGAATATTCTTCAGATCATGTTAGAGGACAGAGGAATATTCTTCAGCTCATGTTAGAGGACAGAGGAATATTCTTCAGCTCATGTTAGAGGACAGGAGGAATATTCTTCAGCTCATGTTAGAGGACAGAGGAATATTCTTCAGCTCATGTTAGAGGACAGAGGAATATTCTTCAGCTCATGTTAGAGGACAGGAGGAATATTCTTCAGCTCATGTTAGAGGACAGAGGAATATTCTTCAGCTCATGTTAGAGGACAGAGGAATATTCTTCAGCTCATGTTAGAGGACAGGAGGAATATTCTTCAGCTCATGTTAGAGGACAGAGGAATATTCTTCAGATCATGTTAGAGGACAGAGGAATATTCTTCAGCTCATGTTAGAGGACAGGAGGAATATTCTTCAGCTCATGTTAGAGGACAGGAGGAATATTCTTCAGCTCATGTTAGAGGACAGAGGAATATTCTTCAGCTCATGTTAGAGGACAGAGGAATATTCTTCAGCTCATGTTAGAGGACAGGAGGAATATTCTTCAGCTCATGTTAGAGGACAGGAGGAATATTCTTCAGCTCATGTTAGAGGACAGAGGAATATTCTTCAGCTCATGTTAGAGGACAGAGGAATATTCTTCAGCTCATGTTAGAGGACAGAGGAATATTCTTCAGCTCATGTTAGAGGACAGAGGAATATTCTTCAGCTCATGTTAGAGGACAGGAGGAATATTCTTCAGATCATGTTAGAGGACAGAGGAATATTCTTCAGCTCAGAAACGCTTCAAATAGAATAAGCTCTCCGTCTGATAATCCATCAAAGCGTCTTCATCTTCTGTGTCTTCAGCTCCAGTGATAGTGTGATGTTCATAGGGACTTCCTGAACTGTGTGTGTGTGTGTGCGAGAGCGCCCTCTGGTGTTCAGACGGAGATTCACTGATGATGACAGAGCCGCCCTTCACTGACACACAGAAAACAATCACAGCCTTTGGTTTAATTCTGAAGAATCGTGCAGTGTGTGTGTGTGTGCTCCACTGATGTCTCTGATGGAGTGCTGGTGTGTGTTGTTGCAGGCGGATCTGTTATCAGGAGGTGTCTCAGTGTTTCGGAGTTCTGTCCAGTAGAGTCGAAATGCAGGACGCCAGTGGAACCACAGCAGCCGTGCGGCCCAGCGCCAGCACACAGGTGTGTGTGTGTGTGTGTGTGTGTGTGTGTGTGTGTGTGTGTGTGTGTGTGTGTGTGTGTGTGTGCGTGCGTGTTTGCGCAGTGGTGTTCATTAAACATTTCAGTTCCCTCTTGTGCAGTAGAGGTGTGTCTCAGATGCTGTGAGTGTGTGTGTGTGTGTGTGTGTGTGTGCGTGCAGTAGAGGTGTGTCTCAGAGGCTGATGTGTGTGTGTGTGTGTGTGGCAGGCGCTGTCCAGCAGTGTGAGCTCCAGTAAGCTGTTTCCCAGCAGCACTTCGCCTCACGAGACGTCATTCGGAGAGGAGGTGGAGGTGCACAGTTTGCTGGTGGTGGATCAGCACACGTTCGAGGGTATGTGTGTGTGTGTGTGTGTGTGTGTGTGTGTGTGTGTGAGGGGTCTAATGCGCTCCTCTCCCGCAGTGCTGCATGCGCATCAGTTCCTGCAGAACGAGTACGCCCTCAGCATGGTCTCCTGCAAGCTGGGCCGAGATCCGGCCGTCTACTTCATCGTCGGCACAGCCATGGTGTATCCGGAGGAGGCGGAGCCGAAGCAGGGCCGCATCATCGTCTTCCACTATACAGACGGTAACGTCCAATCAGAAATTCCCTTGATTATTCTCTACAGCAGGGCTATTCGATTGGCCAATCATCTCCATCCTCCCTCCTCATTTCCTGGCAGTGCGGTCAGATCCGGTCAAATCCGGTTAGATCCGGTCAAATCCGGTTAGATCCGGTCAGATCTTGTCAAATCCTGTTAGATCCGGTCAGATCTTGTCAAATCCGGTCAGATCTGGTCAAATCCGGTCAAATCCAGTTAGATCCGGTCAAATCCAGTTAGATCCGGTCAGATCTTGTCAAATCCTGTTAGATCCGGTCAGATCTTGTCAAATCCGGTCAGATCTGGTCAAATCCGGTCAAATCCAGTTAGATCCGGTCAAATCCAGTTAGATCCGGTCAAATCCGTATAGATCCGGTCAAATCCTGTTAGATCCGGTCAAATCTTGTAAAATCCAGTTAGATACGGTCAGATCCAGTCAAATCCTGTTAGATCCGGTCAAATCTAGTTAGATCCGGTCAAATCCTGTTAGATCCGGTCAAATCTTGTAAAATCCAGTTAGATCCGGTCAGATCCAGTCAAATCCTGTTAGATCCGGTCAAATCTAGTTAGATCCGGTCAAATCCTGTTAGATCTGGTCAAATCTAGTTAGATCCGGTCAAATCCTGTTAGATCTGGTCAAATCTAGTTAGATCCGGTCAAATCCTGTTAGATCTGGTCAAATCTAGTTAGATCCGGTCAAATCCTGTTAGATCCGGTCAGATCTGGTCAAATCCAGTTAGATCCGGTCAAATCCAGTTAGATCTGGTCAAATCCAGTTAGATCCGGTCAAATCCAGTTAGATCCGGTCAAATCCAGTTAGATCCGGTCAGATCTTGTCAAATCCTGTTAGATCCGGTCAAATCTAGTTAGATCCGGTCAAATTCTGTTAGATCTGGTCAAATCTAGTTAGATCCGGTCAAATCCTGTTAGATCTGGTCAAATCTAGTTAGATCCGGTCAAATCCTGTTAGATCTGGTCAAATCTAGTTAGATCCGGTCAAATCCTGTTAGATCTGGTCAAATCTAGTTAGATCCGGTCAAATCCTGTTAGATCCGGTCAGATCTGGTCAAATCCAGTTAGATCCGGTCAAATCCAGTTAGATCTGGTCAAATCCAGTTAGATCCGGTCAAATCCAGTTAGATCCGGTCAAATCCAGTTAGATCCGGTCAGATCTTGTCAAATCCAGTTAGATCCGGTCAAATCCAGTTAGATCTGGTCAAATCCAGTTAGATCCGGTTAGATCCAGTCAAATCCAGTTAGATCCGGTCAAATCCAGTTAGATCTGGTCAAATCCAGTTAGATCCGGTTAGATCCAGTCAAATCCAGTTAGATCCGGTCAGATCCGTGGCCGCGGGGCGTCTGCAGCTGCACGGCTGGCCTGAGGAACGCTTTCAGGGAATTTTTCAGCAGTTATGATGATGTCTGTCGACTGAACCAGCGATTCCAATTTGAATATTTAATTCTGTTAAAGCCATTTATATTGCATTCGATTTATTAGGTGGGTGGGGAAATCTATAATTCATTTCTGTTATGAAATTTTGTCTGTCTCTTTGTGAAGGTGTGTATAGTTTTTACCCGTGAAGGCGTTTTTATAACATTAATAACGTCATATCATCATCTGACAGTGCCAGAGCGGCCATGGTGTGACTGTTACTGGCAGGACACTTTCTTTTAAGCCTATTATAATTATACATAAAGTAATTCTTGCCAATAGATATGAGCTTGTATAATTCATATATTTGTTCTAAGGACAATGGTTGTACACAGCTGTAAATTATCCAGTTATTATCATTATGGTCTGCGCACTATTGGCACCATGTTAGCTAGTAAATGCAACACTTTATTAGGTGTTCTTTAGTTGGTGTATTGAGACTGTCTAATTGAATATCCTGCTCTACAGGACCGCTAACGGCTTCTGGAGGTCAACATGTTTCTATTATTGTGGCTTTTTCAGTCGTGAAGATGAGGGCTCACAGTTTCATAGTAATATTTTTAAACTGAATTCAATTTCCATTCAGAAATCATATATGTATGGTGGGCTTTTGGAAATGTTTAACTAAAGTGAGAAGAACAAATATAAAGGCACTCAGAAACGAAGTAGTTTCCAAATAATAAATTATTTTTTTCACAGTACAAATAGGGTCTTTTTACAGCAACCTATAGTGTGTGTGTGTGTGTGTGTGTGTGTGTGTGTGTGTGTGTGTGTGATCATATGGGCTGTTTTCTCCGTACTTTCAGGCAAACTGCAGACGGTGGCAGAGAAGGAGGTCAAAGGTGCCGTTTACTCTATGGTGGAGTTTAATGGCAAACTGCTGGCCAGCATCAACAGCACCGTGAGTCCCGTCACGCACACACACACACACACACACACACACACACACTCACACTCACACTCGCCTCCTCTCGTCTCTTCCTCTACCGCCGCTGACGTGTGTGTGTCTGTGTCTGTGCGTGTGTGTCTGTGCGTGTGTGTCTGTGCGTGTGTGTCTGTGCGTGTGTGTCTGTGCGTGTGTGTCTGTGCGTGTGTGTCTGTGCGTGTGTGTCTGTGCGTGTGTGTCTGTGCGTGTGTGTCTGTGCGTGTGTGTCTGTGCGTGTGTGTCTGTGCGTGTGTGTCTGTGCGTGTGTGTCTGTGCGTGTGTGTCTGTGCGTGTGTGTCTGTGCGTGTGTGTCTGTGCGTGTGTGTCTGTGCGTGTGTGTCTGTGCGTGTGTGTCTGTGCGTGTGTGTCTGTGCGTGTGTGTCTGTGCGTGTGTGTCTGTGCGTGTGTGTCTGTGCGTGTGTCTGTGCGTGTGTCTGTGCGTGTGTCTGTGCGTGTGTCTGTGCGTGTGTCTGTGCGTGTGTATCTGTGCGTGTGTGTCTGTGCGTGTGTGTCTGTGCGTGTGTCTGTGCGTGTGTCTGTGCGTGTGTGTCTGTGCGTGTGTCTGTGCGTGTGTCTGTGCGTGTGTCTGTGCGTGTGTCTGTGCGTGTGTCTGTGCGTGTGTCTGTGTGTGTGTGTGTGTGCGTGTGTGTGTGCGTGTGTGTGTGCGTGTGTCTGTGCGTGTGTCTGTGTGTGTGTGTGTGCGCGTGTGTGTGTGCGTGTGTGTGTGTGTGCCCGCAGGTGCGTCTGTACGAGTGGACGGCAGAGAAGGAGCTGCGCACCGAGTGCAATCACTACAACAACATCATGGCGCTGTATCTGAAGACGAAGGGCGACTTCATCCTGGTGGGAGACCTGATGCGCTCGGTGCTGCTGCTGGCCTACAAACCCATGGAGGGCAGCTTCGAGGAGGTGGCGCTGCCGCACGGCATTCTGGGGTTTCTGCTGCGTTTATCGTTGGAAGGGAGTTTCATTTCCTCTCACTGTTTTCGTTTCTTTAGATTGCCCGTGATTTCAATCCAAACTGGATGAGTGCTGTCGAAATCCTGGACGATGACAACTTCCTCGGAGCCGAGAACGCCTTCAACCTGTTTGTGTGCCAGAAAGACAGGTAAGGGTTAACCTTAACCTAACCCGACCAACAGAACCACTAACCCTAACCCTAACCGGACCAACAGAACCACTAACCCTAACCTAACCCGACCAACAGAACCACTAACCCTAACCCTAACCGGACCAACAGAACCACTAACCCTAACCTAACCCGACCAACAGAACCACTAACCCTAACCCTAACCGGACCAACAGAACCACTAACCCTAACCTAACCCGACCAACAGAACCACTAACCCTAACCGGACCAACAGAACCACTAACCCTAACCTAACCCGACCAACAGAACCACTAACCCTAACCGGACCAACAGAACCACTAACCTTAACCTAACCCGACCAACAGAACCACTAACCCTAACCCGACCAACAGAACCACTAACCCTAACCGGACCAACAGAACCACTAACCCTAACCTAACCCGACCAACAGAACCACTAACCCTAACCTAACCCGACCAACAGAACCACTAACCCTAACCTAACCCGACCAACAGAACCACTAACCCTAACCCGACCAACAGAACCACTAACCCTAACCCTAACCGGACCAACAGAACCACTAACCCTAACCTAACCCGACCAACAGAACCACTAACCCTAACCTAACCCGACCAACAGAACCACTAACCCTAACCTAACCCGACCAACAGAACCACTAACCCTAACCCGACCAACAGAACCACTAACCTTAACCTAACCCGACCAACAGAACCACTAACCCTAACCCTAACCCGACCAACAGAACCACTAACCCTAACCCGACCAACAGAACCACTAACCCTAACCTAACCCGACCAACAGAACCACTAACCCTAACCTAACCCGACCAACAGAACCACTAACCCTAACCTAACCGGACCAACAGAACCACTAACCCTAACCTAACCCGACCAACAGAACCACTAACCCTAACCTAACCCGACCAATAGAACCACTAACCCTAACCTAACCCGACCAACAGAACCACTAACCCTAACCTAACCGGACCAACAGAACCACTAACCCTAACCTAACCCGACCAACAGAACCACTAACCCTAACCTAACCCGACCAATAGAACCACTAACCCTAACCTAACCCGACCAACAGAACCACTAACCCTAACCTAACCCGACCAACAGAACCACTAACCCTAACCTAACCCGACCAACAGAACCACTAACCCTAACCTAACCCGACCAACAGAACCACTAACCCTAACCTAACCCGACCAACAGAACCACTAACCCTAACCTAACCGGACCAACAGAACCACTAACCCTAACCTAACCCGACCAACAGAACCACTAACCCTAACCTAACCCGACCAATAGAACCACTAACCCTAACCTAACCCGACCAACAGAACCACTAACCCTAACCTAACCGGACCAACAGAACCACTAACCCTAACCTAACCCGACCAACAGAACCACTAACCCTAACCTAACCCGACCAATAGAACCACTAACCCTAACCTAACCCGACCAACAGAACCACTAACCCTAACCTAACCCGACCAACAGAACCACTAACCTTAACCTAACCCGACCAACAGAACCACTAACCCTAACCTAACCCGACCAACAGAACCACTAACCCTAACCGAACCACTAACCCTAACCCGACCAACAGAACCACTAACCCTAACCTAACCCGACCAACAGAACCACTAACCCTAACCTAACCCGACCAACAGAACCACTAACCCTAACCCGACCAACAGAACCACTAACCCTAACCTAACCCGACCAACAGAACCACTAACCCTAACCCGACCAACAGAACCACTAACCCTAACCCTAACCCGACCAACAGAACCACTAACCCTAACCCTAAACCGACCAACAGAACCACTAACCCTAACCTAACCCGACCAACAGAACCACTAACCCTAACCCGACCAACAGAACCACTAACCCTAACCCGACCAACAGAACCACTAACCCTAACCTAACCCGACCAACAGAACCACTAACCCTAACCCTAACCCGACCAACAGAACCACTAACCCTAAACCGACCAACAGAACCACTAACCCTAACCTAACCCGACCAACAGAACCACTAACCCTAACCCGACCAACAGAACCACTAACCCTAACCCGACCAACAGAACCACTAACCCTAACCCGACCAACAGAACCACTAACCCTAACCTAACCCGACCAACAGAACCACTAACCCTAACCCGACCAACAGAACCACTAACCCTAACCTAACCCGACCAACAGAACCACTAACCCTAACCCGACCAACAGAACCACTAACCCTAACCTAACCCGACCAACAGAACCACTAACCCTAACCTAACCCGACCAACAGAACCACTAACCCTAACCTAACCCGACCAACAGAACCACTAACCCTAACCTAACCCGACCAACAGAACCACTAACCCTAACCTAACCGGACCAACAGAACCACTAACCCTAACCTAACCCGACCAACAGAACCACTAACCCTAACCCTAACCCGACCAACAGAACCACTAACCCTAACCCGACCAACAGAACCACTAACCCTGACCTAACCCGACCAACAGAACCACTAACCCTAACCCGACCAACAGAACCACTAACCCTAACCTAACCCGACCAACAGAACCACTAACCCTAACCCGAGCTCCTTCGGCTCGGTTGGCCGCAGATCATGTGACCGTCTGAATGCTGTGTGTTCTTCAGTGCGGCGACCACAGACGAGGAGCGGCAGCACCTGCAGGAAGTGGGTCTGTTCCACCTGGGCGAGTTCGTCAACGTGTTCTCTCACGGGTCTCTGGTGCTGCAGAACCTGGGCGAGAGCTCCACTCCAACACAAGGCTCTGTGCTCTTCGGCACCGTCAACGGCATGATCGGTGAGCTTCACACACACACACACACGCGTGAACGGTGAGCTTCTCACAACCGCATGATCGGTAAGCTTCACACACACGCGCGTGATCGGTGAGCTTCACACCCACACGCGCGTGATCGGTGAGCTTCACACCCACACGCGCGTGATCGGTGAGCTTCTCACACACACACACACACACACACACACACACACACACACACACACACACACACACACACACGCGCGCGCATGATCGGTGAGCTACACACCCACACACACACACGCGCATGATCGGTAAGCTTCACACCCACACGCGCGTGATCGGTGAGCTTCTCACACACACACACACACACACACACACACACACACACACACACACACACACGCGCATGATCGGTGAGCTACACACACACACACACACACGCGTGATCTGTGAGCTTCACACACGCGTGATTGGTAAGCTTCTCACACACGCATGATCGGTGAGCTTCACACACACACACACACACACGCCGTGATCGGTGAGCTTCAAACACACACACACACACACAAGGCGTTATCGGTGAGCTTCACACACACATGATCGGTAAACTGCACAAACACACACACGCGTGATCGGTGAGCTTCACACACACATGATCGGTAAGCTGCACAAACACACACACACTTGATCGGTGAGCTTCACACACACATGATCGGTAAGCTTCACACACACACACGGCGTGATCGGTGAGCTTCACACACACACATGATCGGTAAGCTGCACAAACACACACACACGTGATCGGTGAGCTTCACACACACACACACACACACGCACACACGCGCGATCGGTAAGCTTCTCACACACGCATGATCGTGAGCTTCACACACACACACACACACGCGTGATTGGAAAGCTTCTCACACAAGCGTGAGCGTGAGCTTCACACACACACACACACACACATGGCGTGATCGGTGAGCTTCTCACACACACACACACACACACACACACACACGCGCGCGCGCATGATCGGTGAGCTACACACCCACACACACACACACGCGCATGATCGGTGAGCTTCACACCCACACGCGCGTGATCGGTGAGCTTCTCACACACACACACACACACACACACACACACACACACACACGCGCGCGCGCATGATCGGTGAGCTACACACCCACACACACACACACGCGCATGATCGGTAAGCTTCACACCCACACGCGCGTGATCGGTGAGCTTCTCACACACACACACACACACACACACACACACACACGCGCATGATCGGTGAGCTACACACACACACACACACACACACGCGTGATCTGTGAGCTTCACACACGCGTGATTGGTAAGCTTCTCACACACGCATGATCGGTGAGCTTCACACACACACACGCCGTGATCGGTGAGCTTCAAACACACACACACACACAAGGCGTTATCGGTGAGCTTCACACACACATGATCGGTAAACTGCACAAACACACACACGCGTGATCGGTGAGCTTCACACACACATGATCGGTAAGCTGCACAAACACACACACACTTGATCGGTGAGCTTCACACACACACACACACACACACACACACACACACACACACACACACACGCGCGCATGATCGGTGAGCTACACACACACACACACACACACACGCGTGATCTGTGAGCTTCACACACGCGTGATTGGTAAGCTTCTCACACACGCATGATCGGTGAGCTTCACACACACACACGCCGTGATCGGTGAGCTTCAAACACACACACACACACAAGGCGTTATCGGTGAGCTTCACACACACATGATCGGTAAACTGCACAAACACACACACGCGTGATCGGTGAGCTTCACACACACATGATCGGTAAGCTGCACAAACACACACACACTTGATCGGTGGGCTTCACACACACATGATCGGTAAGCTTCACACACACACACGGCGTGATCGGTGAGCTTCACACACACACATGATCGGTAAGCTGCACAAACACACACACACGTGATCGGTGAGCTTCACACACACACACACACACACACACACACACACGCGCGATCGGTAAGCTTCTCACACACGCATGATCGTGAGCTTCACACACACACACACACACACACGCGTGATCGGAAAGCTTCTCACACAAGCGTGATCGGTGAGCTTCACACACACACACACACACACACGCGTGATCGGTCAGCTTCTCACACACGCATGATCGTGAGCTTCACACACACACACACACGCGTGATCGGAAAGCTTCTCACACACGCATGAGCGTGAGCTTCACACACACACACACACACACATGGCGTGATCGGTGAGCTTCACACACACACACACACACACACACACGCCGTGATCGGTGAGCTTCACACACACAAACACACACACGGCGTGATCGGTGAGCTTCACACACACACACACACACACGCCGTGATCGGTGAGCTTCACACACACACGGCCTGTGACCCCAGAGGTTGTAGAGGTCAAGGCGAGGCCGACGTTGCTCTCGTTCATTTGTAAAGGACTCCAGTGAGAGACTGTACATTATTACCATGACGATGATCACGTGTGAATGTGAGTTTGCTTTCTCCCCTTGAGGTCTGGTGACTTCGCTGTCTGAGGGCTGGTATAGTTTACTGCTGGATCTCCAGAACCGCCTCAACAAGGTCATCAAGAGCGTCGGCAAGATTGAGCACAGCTTATATCCTTGAACACAGGGTCTGTCAGACTCCAGGTGTGTGTGTGTGTGTGTGTGTGTGTGTGTGTGTGTGTGTGTGTGTGTGTGTGTGTGTGTGTGTGTGTGTGTGTGTGTGTGTGTGTGTGTGTGTGTGTGTGTGTGTGTGTGTGTGTGTGTGTGTGTGTGTGTGTGTGTGTGTGTGCGCGCGTCTGAGAGTGTGTGCGCGTCTGAGAGTGTGTGTGCGTCTGCGAGTGTGTGTGAGTGAGCCTGAGAGTGTGTGTGAGTGAGCCTGAGAGTGTGTGAGCGAGCCTGAGAGTGTGTGAGCGAGCCTGAGAGTGTGTGAGCGAGCCTGAGAGTGTGGGTGTGTGTGTGTGTGAGAGTGTTTGCTGAATTGACACACTTTGGTGTGAACTGTGTGTTTGACCTTGACTAGCTGCACCTGGAGGTCGTTCCACACTGAGCGTAAGACTGAGCAGGCCACAGGGTTCATCGATGGAGATCTCATCGAGAGTTTCCTGGATCTGGGTCGAGCCAAGATGCAGGAGGTGGTGAGCACACTGCAGGTGATGACATCATAACCCGTCTGACCCCTGTGAGGTCGCGCGTCTGCATCCACAGCGCCACGGAAAACACAGATTAGCTGACAGTTTGAATTTAATGTCATGACAAATAAAAAAACAGACGCCCTAAAATAACACAACACACAGTCTTCCTGTTCGGCTGTAGAGCGAGAGCTGAGCTGAAACCCAACATTTCACTCACAGAGGCAGTTTCAGACGCATCTGTCCTTCAGCTCAACACGGAATCGCACAGAATTGTGGGATATTATAAGCAGATCATATCTATGAGCCGAATGCACACATCGTTCAGAAAGCCCCAGAGAGACACTCATATGATCCGACACACACACACACACACACACACACACACACGTCTGTGTTCTTCTGGATGTTTCAGTGCTCGTGTGTGTCTTCACGTCAGTGTGTGTGTGTGTGTTCTAGATCGACGACGGCAGCGGAATGAAGCGGGAAGCCACGGTGGACGAGGTGATCAAGATCGTGGAGGAGCTGACGCGGATCCACTAGCCAATCACAGCGTCTCAGATCTGTACATAGCTATACATAAACCAGAGGGTGCGCTTCACTCCTGTAGAATGAATTGAGTCCCTCACAGCCTCATGCACGCGCTCACGTTTGTCCTGTGAGCGCAGACGAACGACTGATCTGCAGTAGTTTAGTGAAGCGTTTGCCATCGTGATGTTTCCCTGTTCCTTCGTTTATTTTAATAAAGTTTCCTTCAGTACTTTGGGCCTGTTGCGTTTTATGAAGAGTGTGTGTGTGGGAGGCTTTCAATAAAAGCACATGACAATAGAACCCGGCTCAGTCGTGATGTTATATCCTGTCTCTGCTGAGGGAATGCGTAATGTGCCGTCAGACGGGCATTATTGTGCAATAAACCCAGAGCCTGACTGTACATTATCCTGCGTATTACATGACTACTTCATAAATAAATAAATGGACATGAAAAATTGATTTGAGTGTGCATGATTTTATTATGAGCAGAAGCGAGCACGTGTGATCTGAGACTTGAAATCAAGAGTTTAGCATCATGTGACTGTTAATTGCCCAGATGAATTTCACTATGTTGGACTCAAGTGGGCAACATGCTAAAGACCCATCTCGGTCCCCGCTTTGAGATAAATCTGAATTGAAATATCTCATGCATTTGTATAGCTCTGTTCACAATACATAATGTTTCAAAGCAGCTTCACAGAAAATGCATGGGTTTACATTACAATTTAAAGTGATTTGTTCTCAGAGGAGACCGTCTAAGTTGTGTATTTCAGAAATGTACATATACAAAGCACACAGTTCACTGACAATGTGTTAATAAATGTACAAAATAAGTCAAGGCACAGACAATGAGCTAAGTGAAATAAGAATACATGTTAATTATTAGGGTATATACAAATTAAGCGTGTGCAGAGCTGCGTCATCTGAAGTCCTGCAGGAGTTGAGTCGTCTCTTCACAGGTGATGGTCATCTGAAGTCCTCCAGGAGTTGAGTCGTCTCTTCACAGGTGATGGTCATCTGAAGTCCTCCAGGAGTTGAGTCGTCTCTTCACAGGTGATGGTCATCTGAAGTCCTCCAGGAGTTGAGTCGTCTCTTCACAGGTGATGGTCATCTGAAGTCCTGCAGGAGTTGAGTCGTCTCTTCACAGGTGATGGTCATCTGAAGTCCTGCAGGAGTTGAGTCGTCTCTTCACAGGTGATGGTCATCTGAAGTCCTGCAGGAGTTGAGTCGTCTCTTCACAGGTGATGGTCATCTGAAGTCCTGCAGAAGTTGAGTCGTCTCCTCACAGGTGATGGTCATCTGAAGTCCTCCAGGAGTTGAGTCGTCTCTTCACAGGTGATGGTCATCTGAAGTCCTCCAGGAGTTGAGTCGTCTCTTCACAGGTGATGGTCATCTGAAGTCCTCCAGGAGTTGAGTCGTCTCCTCACAGGTGATGGTCATCTGAAGTCCTCCAGGAGTTGAGTCGTCTCTTCACAGGTGATGGTCATCTGAAGTCCTCCAGGAGTTGAGTCGTCTCTTCACAGGTGATGGTCATCTGAAGTCCTCCAGGAGTTGAGTCGTCTCCTCACAGGTGATGGTCATCTGAAGTCCTCCAGGAGTTGAGTTGTCTTTTCACAGGTGATGGTCATCTGAAGTCCTGCAGGAGTTGAGTTGTCTTTTCACAGGTGATGGTCATCTGAAGTCCTGCAGGAGTTGAGTCGTCTCTTCACAGGTGATGGTCATCTGAAGTCCTGCAGGAGTTGAGTCGTCTCTTCACAGGTGTTGGTCATCTGAAGTCCAGGAGTTGAGTCGTCTCCTCACAGGTGATGCTCATCTGAAGTCCTCCAGGAGTTGAGTCGTCTCCTCACAGGTGATGGTCATCTGAAGTCCTGCAGGAGTTGAGTCGTCTCTTCACAGGTGATGGTCATCTGAAGTCCTGCAGGAGTTGAGTCGTCTCTTCACAGGTGATGGTCATCTGAAGTCCTGCAGGAGTTGAGTCGTCTCTTCACAGGTGTTGGTCATCTGAAGTCCTCCAGGAGTTGAGTCGTCTCCTCACAGGTGATGGTCATCTGAAGTCCTCCAGGAGTTGAGTCGTCTCTTCACAGGTGATGGTCATCTGAAGTCCTGCAGGAGTTGAGTTGTCTTTTCACAGGTGATGGTCATCTGAAGTCCTGCAGGAGTTGAGTCGTCTCTTCACAGGTGTTGGTCATCTGAAGTCCAGGAGTTGAGTCGTCTCCTCACAGGTGATGCTCATCTGAAGTCCTCCAGGAGTTGAGTCGTCTCCTCACAGGTGATGGTCATCTGAAGTCCTGCAGGAGTTGAGTCGTCTCCTCACAGGTGTTGGTCATCTGAAGTCCTGCAGGAGTTGAGTCGTCTCTTCACAGGTGTTGGTCATCTGAAGTCCTGCAGGAGTTGAGTCGTCTCTTCACAGGTGTTGGTCATCTGAAGTCCTGCAGGAGTTGAGTCGTCTCCTCACAGGTGATGCTCATCTGAAGTCCTCCAGGAGTTGAGTCGTCTCCTCACAGGTGATGGTCATCTGAAGTCCTGCAGGAGTTGAGTCGTCTCTTCACAGGTGATGGTCATCTGAAGTCCTGCAGGAGTTGAGTCGTCTCCTCACAGGTGATGGTCATCTGAAGTCCTCCAGGAGTTGAGTCGTCTCCTCACAGGTGATGGTCATCTGAAGTCCTCCAGGAGTTGAGTCGTCTCCTCACAGGTGATGGTCATCTGAAGTCCTGCAGGAGTTGAGTCGTCTCTTCACAGGTGATGGTCATCTGAAGTCCTTCAGGAGTTGAGTCGTCTCTTCACAGGTGATGGTCATCTGAAGTCCTCCAGGAGTTGAGTCGTCTCTTCACAGGTGTTGGTCATCTGAAGTCCTGCAGGAGTTGAGTCGTCTCTTCACAGGTGTTGGTCATCTGAAGTCCTGCAGGAGTTGAGTCGTCTCTTCACAGGTGATGGTCATCTGAAGTCCTCCAGGAGTTGAGTCGTCTCTTCACAGGTGTTGGTCATCTGAAGTCCTGCAGGAGTTGAGTCGTCTCTTCACAGGTGATGGTCATCTGAAGTCCTCCAGGAGTTGAGTCGTCTCTTCACAGGTGTTGGTCATCTGAAGTCCTCCAGGAGTTGAGTCGTCTCTTCACAGGTGATGGTCATCTGAAGTCCTCCAGGAGTTGAGTCGTCTCTTCACAGGTGTTGGTCATCTGAAGTCCTCCAGGAGTTGAGTCGTCTCTTCACAGGTGATGGTCATCTGAAGTCCTCCAGGAGTTGAGTCGTCTCTTCACAGGTGTTGGTCATCTGAAGTCCTGCAGGAGTTGAGTCGTCTCTTCACACGTGATGGTCATCTGAAGTCCTCCAGGAGTTGAGTCGTCTCTTCACAGCTGATGGTCATCTGAAGTCCTGCAGGAGTTGAGTCGTCTCTTCACAGGTGTTGGTCATCTGAAGTCCTTATAGGAGTTGAGTCGTCTCTTCACAGCTGATGGTCATCTGAAGTCCTCATAGGAGTTGAGTCGTCTCTTCACAGGTGTTGGTCATCTGAAGTCCTCATAGGAGTTGAGTCGTCTCTTCACAGCTGATGGTCATCTGAAGTCCTCCAGGAGTTGAGTCGTCTCTTCACAGGTGATGGTCATCTGAAGTCCTGCAGGAGTTGAGTCGTCTCTTCACAGGTGTTGGTCATCTGAAGTCCTCATAGGAGTTGAGTCGTCTCTTCACAGCTGATGGTCATCTGAAGTCCTCATAGGAGTTGAGTCGTCTCTTCACAGGTGTTGGTCATCTGAAGTCCTCATAGGAGTTGAGTCGTCTCTTCACAGGTGTTGGTCATCTGAAGTCCTCCAGGAGTTGAGTCGTCTCTTCACAGGTGTTGGTCATCTGAAGTCCTCCAGGAGTTGAGTCGTCTCTTCACAGCTGATGGTCATCTGAAGTCCTCATAGGAGTTGAGTCGTCTCTTCACAGGTGTTGGTCATCTGAAGTCCTCCAGTAGTTGAGTCGTCACTTCACAGGTGTTGGTCATCTGAAGTCCTCATAGGAGTTGAGTCGTCTCTTCACAGGTGTTGGTCATCTGAAGTATTCATAGGAGTTGAGTCGTCTCTTCACAGGTGTTGGTCATCTGAAGTCCTCATAGGAGTTGAGTCGTCTCTTCACAGGTGTTGGTCATCTGAAGTCCTCCAGTAGTTGAGTCGTCTCTTCACAGGTGATGGTCATCTGAAGTCCTGCAGGAGTTGAGTCGTCTCTTCACAGGTGATGGTCATCTGAAGTCCTCATAGGAGTTGAGTCGTCTCTTCACAGGTGATGGTCATCTGAAGTCGTCCAGGAGTTGAGTCGTCTCTTCACAGGTGATGGTCATCTGAAGTCCTGCAGGAGTCGAGTCGTCTCTTCACAGGTGTTGGTCATCTGAAGTCCTCACAGGAGTTGAGTCGTCTCTTCACAGGTGATGGTCATCTGAAGTCCTCCAGGAGTTGAGTCGTCTCTTCACAGGTGATGGTCATCTGAAGTCCTGCAGGAGTTGAGTCGTCTCTTCACAGGTGATGGTCATCTGAAGTCCTGCAGGAGTCGAGTCGTCTCTTCACAGGTGATGGTCATCTGAAGTCCTCCAGGAGTTGAGTCGTCTCTTCACAGGTGATGGTCATCTGAAGTCCTGCAGGAGTCGAGTCGTCTCTTCACAGGTGTTGGTCATCTGAAGTCCTCCAGGAGTTGAGTCGTCTCTTCACAGGTGTTGGTCATCTGAAGTCCTCCCAGGAGTTGAGTCGTCTCTTCACAGGTGATGGTCATCTGAAGTCCTCATAGGAGTTGAGTCGTCTCTTCACAGGTGATGGTCATCTGAAGTCCTCACAGGAGTTGAGTCGTCTCTTCATGATGGCAGAAGCTTCAGTTTGTACTCAGGCACTTGTGTGTGTTGATTTTAATGTTTGTTTTGGATCGTTGTCCTTATGGAAGATCCAACCACAGCCCATTATAAGATTTCTAGCAGGTTTTGATGTTTTATCTGCTGTTGTTTGCTACAATCGATGATCCCATGAATCTGAACAAGATGTCCAGAACATCATGTGGTGATGTAGGGGTTGTTTGAGACAGTTTTTAGTCTTTCTGAGCTGAAGACTGAACTAAAATCTGTGATCATCTGAGAGTCTGTGTCCACTCAAACCCTCCTCCTCGCCGCATTAGGGTTAGGGTTAGATATACACACACGTCAGATCCAGAACATCTTTAGCGGATTGGAAATGGGGGTTTTCAATGCTTTAGCTCTTTTCCTAATTTGTTATGTTTTGCTGCACATCAGAACTGTATTCTGTGGTTTGACTCATTGTGATAAATTTGGCCTTTGTGTTCCTCGTGTTTATACTCCTGTGGAACAGGAAGTCATTTACATTTAGTCATTTAGCAGACGCTTTTATCCAAAGCTGCTAACAAATGAGAGCAACAGAAGCAACTAGAACAGTCAAGGGCAACAGTATGCAAGTGCTGTAACAAGTCTCAGTTAATCTAGCACAGAACACACAGGACAATTTAAAAAAAAAATTATATTTTATAAAAATTTTAAATAAATATATAAAAGACAAACAGAAAGTGAATGGAGTGCTAATTGCTATTGGTCAAGTGCTGCTGGAAAAGATGTGTCTTTTAGATGTTTTTTGAAAATGGTTAGAGACTCGGCTGCTCGAATTGAGATAGGCAGGTCATTCCACCAGGTGGGAACTGTCCAGGAAAAGGTCAGTGAGAGTGATTTCATGCCTCTCTGGTATAGCACAACAAGGCGTCATTCACTGGCAGAACGTAAGCTCCTGGAGGGTGTGTAAGTCTGAACAAGCGAGTTAAGGTATATTGGTGCAGAGCCAGTAGTTGCTTTGAAGGCGAGCACCAGTGCCTTGAATTTGATGCGAGCAGCCAGTGCAGACTGATGAAGAGACTGATGAAGAGAGGCGTGACGTGTGCTCTCTTCGGCTCGTTAAAGACCACCCTCGCCGCTGCATTCTGGATCAGTTGCAAAGGTTTGATAGTGCATGCTGGAAGGCCCACTAGAAGAGCATTACAGTAGTCCAGTCTGGAGAGAAAAAGAGTTTGGACCAGGAGTTGTGTGGCCTGCTTTAATAGGAAGGGTCTAATCCTCCTAATGTTGTATAACGCAAATCTGCAGGACCGGGTTGTTGCAGTAATGTGGTCAGTGAATTTTAGCTGATCATCAATCACAACTCCAAGGTTCCTGGCTGTCCTGGACGGAGTTATGGTTGATGATCCTAGCTGAATGGAGAGATTGTGATGAAGTGCTGGGTTGGCTGAGACCACAAGCAGTTCTGTCTTTGCAAGGTTGAGTTGCAGGTGATGTTCCTTCATCCAGGCTGAAATGTCTGTTAGGCAGGCAGCGATACGAACACCAACCGTGGGATCATCTGGTTGAAATGAGAAGTAGAGTTGAGTGTCATCAGCATAGCAGTGATACGAAAAGCCATGTTTCTAAATGACAGATCCCAGTGATGACATGTAGATGAGAAGAGAAGTGGTCCAAGCACTGAGCCCTGGGGAACGCCAGTGGCTAGATTATGTGAATTAGACACTTCACCTCTCCATGACACCCTGAAGGACCTACCTGAGAGGTAAGACTTGAACCACTGGAGAGCAGTTCCTGAGATGCCCATCTTCATGAGAGTTGACAGGGGGATCTGGTGGTTAACTGTGTCAAAAGTAGCAGACAGATCCAGTAAGATAAGTACTGTGGACTTGGAAGCTGCTCTTGCCTGTCTCAGTGCCTCCATAACCGAGAGCAGGGCAGTCTCAGTTGAGTGGCTGCTTTTGAAGCCAGATTATTTGTTGTCCAGGAGGATGTTCTGTGCAAGAAACACAGATAGCTGGTTAAACACAACTTGCTCAAGTGTCTTTGCAATGAAAGGCAGGAGGGATACTGGTCTGTAGTTTTCTAAAAGTGCTGGGTTTAGCGAGGGTTTCTTAAGCAGTGGGGTTACCCGAGCTGGGGAAGGTCCCGGTGTGAAGAGAGGTGTTGACAATGTGAGTGAGTGCAGGAGTAACTGAAGAAGAAATGGCCTGAAGGAGGTGGGTGGGGATAGGATCAAGCGGACAGGTAGTGGGATGATTGGAAAGGATGAGTTTGGAGACTTCTGCTTCAGAGAGAAGAGAGAAGGAGGGGAGCATGTGTGTGTTGGTTGTTGAGATGTGTGTGTCGGTTTGTGGTGTGGAGAATTGGCTGCTGATGGAGGAGGTTTTGTTTGTGAAGAATGATGCAAAGTCATCATCTGTTGATGAAGGAGGAGGAGGACAAAGGAGCGAAGAGAAAGTTTTGAAGAGTGTGCGAAAGTCAGAGCAGTTGTTGATTTTGTTGTAAAAGTACACTCACCTAAAGGATTATTAGGAACACCTGTTCAATTTCTCATTAAAGGTCCCATGGCATGAAATTTTCATTTTATGAGGTTTTTCAACATTAATATGAGTTCCCCTAGCCTGAATATTGTCCCCAAGTGGATAGAAATGTTGATCGGTGTAAACCCGAGTTCTGGCTGTCTTTCTCTGCCTTTGAGAAAATGACAGGCCAGACGAGCCAATCCTGAAGTCTCCTGGTTTGACGTCCAAGCAGGAACGGTTTCCTCCCTTTCCTCCGCCCAGAGCATCTGGCACACCCATGCGAGCGCCATATTATTGTCCTCGGCTTGTGAACGAGTGAATGCTGGCAGTTTCTCAGTGTTTGGATGTACAAATGAAAACAGAAGTCTTTTTTCAGTTCCTTCTGATCTGTGATCAGTGATTTCTGATGTGTAGCTAATTATTTATTATTCATGCACACAATGCGGCTTCTCTCTCGCCAGACAGAGCGGTGTTTTCTATCTTGTGAGTCAGTGTTTTTGTACGTCCTCGTCGCGTCTATCGGTTCTAGAATGTGCATACAGTCGTTTCTGCTCAACATCAGCAGAGCTCACATTTAGAGATAAACCTCACAAACGCCGAAGCTCGGGCTGCACTGGCCGTGGCCTTCAACATCACCAACCCCCAGTACTGCATCTTGCCCACAGCGGAGGCACCAAACGCGGCGTGAGATTAAGCAGAAGGGGGGTAAGCGTGAGCATATCTGGGCTAGCCAGCCTAGCCCCACAATAAACTGGATTACATTCGATTACTGCTGTTGTGTCTTTGTTTGTGCTGTGTACTCAACGCGCGTCACTGACGCTTTTATTTTATTTTAAAAATAATGCTATTATCAACACTTACTTTTAACTCGTTCATCTCGACAGCTGTAATGGTACTTTGCATGTGTTACAAAGTTGGTAATAATGATGAAGACTCGGTGTGACTGGGACTCGTGTTTATTCAGAACTCTCAGATACAAACACCATAAACTCGCGCTGACTGACAGCGCTCTCATAACTCAGTAGTTACTATAAATAACTTTGTTAGCAATCGCTGAGCTCCGTCTCTGGTACATTAGTGATGTCCGGTTCGCGAACAATCTTTCTTTTGAACCAGTTCTTTTTAGTGAACCGAATCAGTTCACCAAATCGGACTGAATCGTTCTAAATGGTTCGCGTCTCCAGTCAGCGCTGATCCATAATTTACTAAAGTTACTAACTTTCTGACATGAGTGACAGTCCCTCCGACTAGAAATAGACTAATAACCTGAAGTATATGCTGTAACTAAAACAGTTCAGACATGCTGAGAACTGATGTGAAGTGAACTCGGGTCCATCCGTCTCTCTGGCAGCAGCTCGTGCCTGCTCGTGCATCGTAGACCTCGTTAAACCACGCCCCCTCCGCTCATTTAAAATGCAAAAATGTCAGCCAATCACAACAGTGGGCGTTTTTACTGAAGTCTCACTGCAGACACGCCTCTTGAAGCAGGGCATTCAGCCACAGGGCAAACAGCAGTATAGAAAAAATGCCTTTTATTTCTAAATTATGACATTTTATGATGTAAAAGTCATACTAACAATATAAGTACACCTCAGGAAACATTATAAAATAATAGAAAAATGCCATGCCATGGGACCTTTAATGCAATTATCTAATCAACCAATCACATGGCAGTTGCTTCAATGCATTTAGGGGTGTGGTACTGGTCAAGACAATCTCCTGAACTCCAAACTGAATGTCAGAATGAGAAAGAAAGGGGATTTAAGCAATTTTGAGCGTGGCATGGTTGTTGGTGCCAGACGGGCCGGTCTGAGTATTTCACAATCTGCTCAGTTACTGGGATTTTCATGCACAACCATTTCTAGGGTTTACAAAGAATGGTGTGAAAAGGGAAAAACATCCAGTATGCGGCAGTCCTGTGGGCGAAAATGCCTTGTTGATGCTAGAGGTCAGAGGAGAATGGGCCGACTGATTCAAGCTGATAGAAGAGCAACTTTGACTGAAATAACCACTCGTTACAACCGAGGTCTGCAGCAAAGCATTTGTGAAGCCACAACACACACAACCTTGAGGCGGATGGGCTACAACAGCAGAAGACCCCACCGGGTACCACTCATCTCCACTACAAAGAGGAAAAAGAGGCTACAATTTGCACAAGCTCACCAAAATTGGACAGTTGAAGACTGTAAAAATGTTTCCTGGTCTGATGAGTCTGGATTTCTGTTGAGACATTCAGATGGTAGAGTCAGAATTTGGCGTAAACAGAATGAGAACATGGATCCATCATGCCTTGTTACCACTGTGCAGGCTGGTGGTGGTGGTGTAATGGTGTGGGGGATGTTTTCTTGGCACACTTTAGGCCCCTTAGTGCCAATTGGGCATGGTTTAAATGCCACGGCCTACCTGAGCATTGTTTCTGCCCATGTCCATCCCTTTATGAGCACCATGTCCCCATCCTCTGATGGCTACTTCCAGCAGGATAATGCACCGTCACAAAGCTCCAATCATTTCAAACTGGTTTCTTGAACATGACAATGAGTTCACTGGACTAAAATGGCCCCACAGTCTCCAGATCTCAACCCAATAGAGCATCTTTGGGATGTGGTGGAACGGGAGCTTCGTGCCCTGGATGTGCATCCCACAAATCTCCATCAACTGCAAGATGCTCTCCTATCAATATGGGCCAACATTTCTAAAGAATGCTTTCAGCACCTTGTTGAGTCAATGCCACGTAGAATTAAGGCAGTTCTGAAGGCCAAAGGGGGTCAAACACAGTATTAGTGTGTGTTCCTAATAATCCTTTAGGTGGGTGTATGTAGTTTTAGCAGTGGAGACATTTGCAGTGAAAGAAGCGAGAAGAGACTGATAAATGGTAAGGTCAGTAGTGTTTTTAGTTTTGCGCCACTTCCTCTCTGCCACCCTGAGCCCAGAGCGATGTTCGCGGAGAACATCAGACAGCCAGGGGGCAGAGGGGGTGGTGCGGGCTGGCCTGGATGAAAGGGGACAGAATTTGTCTAAGCAAGATGTTAGAGTGGAGCAAAGAGTGTCAGTAGCACTATTAGTGTCTAGTGCTGAGAACTGAGCAGGTGGAGGGAGTGAGGATGAAACCATAGTGGATAGACGGGAGGGAGAGAGCGAGCGTAGATTACGCCGAAAGGTGATCTGGGGAGGAGTGTGTGTTGTGTCAGGAGTCAGTAGGAGGTTTAGAGTGATGAGAAAGTGATCTGAGGTGTGCAATGGAGTAACTAAAGTGTTGTCTGTGGAGCAGTAGCGTGTGTAGATCAGGTCCAGATGGTTACCTGATTTGTGAGTAGCTGTAGTAGATACTCGCTTAAGGTCAAATGAGGTCAGAAGAGTGGTGAAGTCTGCAGCCTGGGGTTTATCAAGGTGGATGTTGAAGTCACCGAGCAGTACCAGAGGAGTGCCATCCTCAGGGAAGTGAGAGAGTAACATATCCAACTCCTCCAAGAAGTTACCCAGTTGACCTGGAGGGCGATAAATAACTACAACATGATTTTAGCAGGGTGAGTGATAGTGATTGAGTGTGATTCAAATGAACTGTTGCCAGATAGAGTTTGTATGGGCTCAAATTTCCAATCATTTGAGATGAGCAAGGCAGTACCTCCACCTCTCCCGATCTGGCGAGGGGTGTGTGAAAAAGAAAGATTAGTAGAGAGAGCTGCAGGAGTGGCAGTGTCCTCTGGTTTGATCCAGGTCTCAGTTAGGGCCATGAGACTGAGATGTGAATGAGTGGAGACAGTTTCATGCTCCTTCACCCTGGTGTGATAAAACATGTACATATTAATGGGAATGTACTTCAGAGATATTTTACTCATAAATTCTTGGGGTGCCAACAATTGTGTCCAACGTGAACTAGAGAAAAACTTTTATTTCGTAATTTGATTTCCCCCATTTTCAATTATTTTACTTCAATTTTAATGAACGATCAAAAGGATAAACAATGCAGATTTATTTTATAGCTTTTTGATAATATTTTTTTATGATTTTTGATCATATTTACCAAGGGGGTTAATAATTATGACCTCGACTGTACAGATCTATTTCCCTGAATATCACAACACCGTTTAGATTAAAGGGAGAGTCTTTTACACTTCGTCACTCTTTTCGCATGGGAATGTGGCCATTTGTTCATTTTCACAGCAAATCACTTGAAACAATGTTATTAAAAAACACAAACCTAATTCCACTCATACTTGCTTACAAAGTCGCTGATCTGGCCTCGTGCAATATTCATTTGTCTGGAAAGACCTGACGAGGTGATTTATCGCAGGATGAATTATTGATCATTTGAGTGAAGCTGTAATGGTAGACACATTTGATGCATATTGTATGGAGCCCGATCAGTATTCAAGACCCACTTACCATATATTCATTCATATATACATCAAAAACATAACCGTAGCAGCGATTGGGCACGGATTATTGAATATGTTCAGAAACATCACGACACATGACAGACTTCGGCACAGGGTCACTACAAATTCTGTCCGAAGAAAGTGTGTGAGTGTGTGAAAACAGCAGTGATGAAATATACAATAACCCTAACATGATAATGCTATAAGAACTGAGTTTGATGCTAAGCAAGGGTGATAATAAGCAACCACATCCACACATTTGTAAGAGATTTATTTATATGTCACACAGCTGTGCATGTTAGAGATGGTCACATGATCATAAGTTCAGTTCCTTGACAAAATCAGATTTCATTCAGAATGAAATATTAACAAACTCTGAATACTGCTATTACACATAAGAAAGAGCGGATCTGTGAAGTCTCTGGGACCAGATTCATAAACCACAACAACAGTGACTGAATGTCTGATTCTGAACATCCACATTCTCCTGATTGATCATCACACATCTCTAGTCTTAATTTAGTTTTTTGCGTTACTGTTACACATTGCTGTGGTTCTCATGCTTGCTCATATCTGGACACACAGGTGGTCATCTGTAAACATACAGTGGCCCAAAAACATCCGGACACGATTCACTCTTAGAATGTGAGAATGGCATTGCAGAAGATAATACAATATATCAAAGCAAGTGTTGTTTGTTTTAAAAAGAGCACAAGCACACATGAAGTTATTTTGTTCGAAAAATTCAATTTGAATTACGCAAAATGGCAAACGATGCCCAGAGAGTCTCTTTTCGCTTTAGAAATCTTCAAATAAATGTCATGCTGTGGATGAAAGCTGTGAAACGCCTCCTTCACAGATTCAGCAGATCGGCCCGTGAGAACAGTTCATCCGTCCTCCAGCTCCACCCACAGGACGGAGGTTATCTCTGAGTTCCTAAACTGATTCAGACGATCCGATCACAGAAGAACCAAGTGAGTCAAACTTTGAATCAGTTGAGCAAATAGATTTGCTGTAGATGCATCAGTACATCACATGACCAGTAGGTGGCGACCAGTCTTTGTAGAACTTCTGGGTTTCATGTTTATCACACTGTAGAAAAAATAGAAACCGTAATAACCTGAAAAAGTCAACTATGTGTTTCAGTTGCATTTGATTGTGTATGGTCATCTTTCACTGTGTGAACACTAATCGACTCTTCATTGCTCCTCCACATCTTCCTCCTCCGGCTGCCTGAACGATTTCGCTTCGAGTCCCGACTTCAAGGGCATAAAGCCACATTGCAGAGTTGGTAAAAGTGTTCATCAAGGGGGCAAAGTGGCCCGAAGGAGTCGTTCATGAGCTCTATTCCCAAATCTACACTGACACACGGGACCTCGAGACTGTAAATATTATGGGAAAGTAAACCAGATCCAGCTTGAAGCAGTGATTGACAGGTGGGGCCAGTGCTTCTTTTAACATCCAGAATCTCCTCCAGTACTCTAGCAAACACACATTTCCTTCAGGTGTTAAGTATTTAATAAATGTAACAACAGCAGAAACCAATAATAACATTAACAGTGATGGCCGGATTATAATGAAGCAGTTGAATCTACTAATGTAATAAATTATCGACAAAAAAAGTGTTATAAAATGATAAACCTCATATTTACGCCTTTAAACCATTTTTAAGAAAAGGGATGAGTACACCTGATAAATGATTATCTGTGTTTAACAGACGCGCTCCTGCTCCGTGTTCCAGTAGTAATGTAGATGTAGTAAACTGTGTAGTAAATGGTGTAGTAAACTGTGCTTATATGAGGCTCTTTCAATGAAACAGCATCAGGGCTCAACTAAAGTCTTCTGTTTTATTAACACTTCTGCTTTGGACACTGTCTCAGATATACAAACATGATCTAAATATCGTGCCTTATGAATCTACGGAGAACACTCTGAATAAATATAAATGGCTGTTGTTCATATACGTATTAATATGAAATTGTACAAATATAAAATCATGACATTAGTTACTGTAGTTTAACATTGCTATATTTTCTTCACACATGGACAAATTGTCCATACATTTTCACAATAAAGAGCAATTTGTATTTTTTTAGTTGAATTGAATTATAAAACCATGTTGCAAATAGCAGTGTGTTAGCAAAATGTCACGATCGATTGCTACAGCGATAAAGACGAAGATGAAGCTGAAATGGTTGGTCCTGAACCGCGTCTCTATGCATAGAACGTGTCCACTTTCACCGCATGACAGAATATGGTCATGGAGAACACGAGCCCCAGGATCTGGAAACACAAGCGCATGTAAATGATGATCAATAACAGAGCTCATTTATCACATATTGATCATTGTGCTGTGAAGAGTTGAGTACCTGTGTGAGAGCCGTGCAGAGCGCAAAGATCCACAGCGCCACCAGATTCTCCTGCAGCCAGCCCTTCACTCGCTCGTAACACGGCTGCAACACACACACACACACTCCGTCACTCATACACTCGCTCGTAACACGGCTGCAACACACACACACACTCCGTCACTCATACACTCGCTCGTAACACGGCTGCAACACACACACACACTCCGTCACTCATACACTCGCTCGTAACACGGCTGCAACACACACACACACTCCGTCACTCATACACTCGCTCGTAACACGGCTGCAACACACACACACACTCCGTCACTCATACACTCGCTCGTAACACGGCTGCAACACACACACACACACACTCCGTCACTCATACACTCGCTCGTAACACGGCTGCAACACACACACACACTCCGTCACTCATACACACGTGAGTAACACGGCTGTAACACACACACACACTCCGTCACTCATACACACGCTCGTAACTCGGCTGTAACACACACACACACTCCGTCACTCATACACACGTGAGTAACACGGCTGTAACACACACACACACACTCCGTCACTCATACACACGTGTAACACGGCTGTAACACACAAACACACTCCGTCACTCATACACTCGCTCGTCACACGGCTGTAACACACACACACAATCCGTCACTCATACACTCGCTCGTAACACGGCTGTAACACACACACACTCCGTCACTCATACACTCGCTCGTAACACGGCTGTAACACACACACACTCCGTCACTCATACACACGTAAGTAACACGGCTGCAACACACACACACACTCCGTCATTTATACACACATGAGTAACACGCTGCAACACACACACACACACACACACTCCGTCACTCATACACACATGAGTAACACGGCTGTAACACACACACACACACACACACACACACTCCGTCACTCATACACACGTGATTAACACAGCTGTAACACACAAACACTCCGCCACTCATACACACGTGATTATTACGGCTGTAACACACACACACACTCCGTCACTCATACACACGTGATTAACACAGCTGTAACACACACACACACTCCGTCACTCATACACACGTGATTAACACGGCTGTAACACACAAACACTCCGTCACTCATACACACGTGAGTAACACGGCTGTAACACACACACACACACACACTCAGTCACTCATACACACGTGATTAACACAGCTGTAACACACAAACACTCCGTCACTCATACACACGTGATTAACACAGCTGTAACACACACACACACACACACTCCGTCACTCATACACACGTGATTAACACGGCTGTAACACACACACACACACTCCGTCACTCATACACACGTGAGTAACCTGGCTGTAACACACACACACTCCGTCACTCATACACACGTGATTAACACGGCTGTAACACACACACACACACACTCCGTCACTCATACACACGTGAGTAACCTGGCTGTAACACACACACTCCGTCACTCATACACACATGAGTAACCTGGCTGTAACACACACACTCCGTCACTCATACACACGTGAGTAACCTGGCTGTAACACACACACTCCGTCACTCATACACACATGAGTAACCTGGCTGTAACACACACACTCCATCACTCATACACACGTGAGTAACCTGTCTGTAACACACACACTCCGTCACTCATACACACGTGAGTAACACGGCTGTAACACACACACACACACACACTCCGTAACTCATACACACGTGATTAACACAGCTGTAACACACAAACACTCCGCCACTCATACACACGTGATTATTACGGCTGTAACACACACACACACTCCGTCACTCATACACACGTGATTAACACGGCTGTAACACACAAACACTCCGTCACTCATACACACGTGAGCAACACGGCTGTAACACACACACACACACTCAGTCACTCATACACACGTGATTAACACAGCTGTAACACACAAACACTCCGTCACTCATACACACGTGATTAACACAGCTGTAACACACACACACACACACACTCTGTCACTCATACACACGTGATTAACACGGCTGTAACACACACACACACACACACACACACACTCCGTCACTCATACACACGTGAGTAACCTGGCTGTAACACACACACACTCCGTCACTCATACACACGTGATTAACACGGCTGTAACACACAAACACTCCGTCACTCATACACACGTGAGTAACCTGGCTGTAACACACACACTCCGTCACTCATACACACATGAGTAACCTGGCTGTAACACACACACTCCATCACTCATACACACGTGAGTAACCTGGCTGTAACACACACACTCCATCACTCATACACACGTGAGTAACCTGGCTGTAACACACACACTCCATCACTCATACACACGTGAGTAACCTGGCTGTAACACACACACTCCGTCACTCATACACACGTGAGTAACCTGGCTGTAACACACACACTCCATCACTCATACACTTCATTGTATGCGGTCTTGAACCCCTGCTCAAGTTCTTATCAGTCGTTGTAACTGTGATTCCAGTTGTGTTGTGTGTGAGTGTTTGCCCAGATCAGTCGTGGTGTGTGTGAGTGTTTGCCCAGATCAGTCGTGTTGTTAGTGAGTGTTAGCCCAGATCAGTCGTGTTGTGTGTGAGTGTTTGCCCAGATCAGTCGTGGTGTGTGTGAGTGTTAGCCCAGATCAGTCGTGGTGTGTGTGAGTGTTAGCCCAGATCAGTCGTGGTGTGTGTGAGTGTTTGCCCAGATCAGTCATGGTGTGTGTGAGTGTTAGCCCAGATCAGTCATGGTGTGTGTGAGTGTTAGCCCAGATCAGTCGTGTTGTTAGTGAGTGTTTGCCCAGATCAGTCGTGTTGTGTGTGAGTGTTTGCCCAGATCAGTCGTGGTGTGTGTGAGTGTTAGCCCAGATCAGTCGTGGTGTGTGTGAGTGTTAGCCCAGATCAGTCGTGGTGTGTGTGAGTGTTTGCCCAGATCAGTCATGGTGTGTGTGAGTGTTAGCCCAGATCAGTCGTGTTGTGTGTGAGTGTTTGCCCAGATCAGTCGTGTTGTGTGTGAGTGTCTGCCCAGATCAGTCGTGGTGTGTGTGAGTGTTAGCCCAGATCAGTCGTGGTGTGTGTGAGTGTTTGCCCAGATCAGTCGTGGTGTGTGTGAGTGTCTGCCCAGATCAGTCGTGGTGTGTGTGAGTGTTAGCCCAGATCAGTCGTGGTGTGTGTGAGTGTTAGCCCAGATCAGTCGTGGTGTGTGTGAGTGTTAGCCCAGATCAGTCGTGGTGTGTGTGAGTGTTTGCCCAGGTCAGTCGTGGTGTGTGTGAGTGTTAGCCCAGGTCAGTCGTGTTGTGTGTGAGTGTTTGCCCAGATCAGTCGTGTTGTTAGTGAGTGTTTGCCCAGATCAGTCGTGGTGTGTGTGAGTGTCTGCCCAGATCAGTCGTGGTGTGTGTGAGTGTTTGCCCAGATCAGTCGTGGTGTGTGTGAGTGTTTGCCCAGATCAGTCGTGTTGTGTGTGAGTGTTTGCCCAGATCAGTCGTGTTGTTAGTGAGTGTTTGCCCAGATCAGTCGTGGTGTGTGTGAGTGTTTGCCCAGATCAGTCGTGGTGTGTGTGAGTGTTTGCCCAGATCAGTCGTGGTGTGTGTGAGTGTCTGCCCAGATCAGTCGTGGTGTGTGTGAGTGTTTGCCCAGATCAGTCGTGTTGTTAGTGAGTGTTTGCCCAGATCAGTCGTGGTGTGTGTGAGTGTTTGCCCAGATCAGTCGTGGTGTGTGTGAGTGTTTGCCCAGATCAGTCGTGGTGTGTGTGAGTGTCTGCCCAGATCAGTCGTGGTGTGTGTGAGTGTTAGCCCAGATCTATCGTGGTGTGTGTGAGTGTTAGCCTAGATCAGTCGTGGTGTGTGTGAGTGTCTGCCCAGATCAGTCGTGGTGTGTGTGAGTGTTAGCCCAGATCAGTCGTGGTGTGTGTGAGTGTCTGCCCAGATCAGTCGTGGTGTGTGTGAATGTTTGCCCAGATCAGTCGTGGTGTGTGTGAGTGTTAGCCCAGATCTATCGTGGTGTGTGTGAGTGTTAGCCCAGATCAGTCGTGGTGTGTGTGAGTGTCTGCCCAGATCAGTCGTGGTGTGTGTGAGTGTTAGCCCAGATCAGTCGTGGTGTGTGTGAGTGTTAGCCCAGATCAGTCGTGGTGTGTGTGAGTGTTTGCCCAGATCAGTCGTGGTGTGTGTGAGTGTTAGCCCAGATCAGTCGTGGTGTGTGTGAGTGTTAGCCCAGATCAGTCGTGGTGTGTGTGAGTGTTAGCCCAGATCAGTCGTGGTGTGTGTGAGTGTTAGCCCAGATCAGTCGTGGTGTGTGTGAGTGTCTGCCCAGATCAGTCGTGGTGTGTGTGAGTGTTAGCCCAGATCAGTCGTGGTGTGTGTGAGTGTTAGCCCAGATCAGTCGTGTTGTGTGTGAGTGTTTGCCCAGATCAGTCGTGGTGTGTGTGAGTGTTTGCCCAGATCAGTCGTGGTGTGTGTGAGTGTTTGCCCAGATCAGTCGTGGTGTGTGTGAGTGTTTGCCCAGATCAGTCGTGTTGTGTGTGAGTGTCTGCCCAGATCAGTGGTGGTGTGTGTGAGTGTCTGCCCAGATCAGTCGTGGTGTGTGTGAGTGTTAGCCCAGATCAGTCGTGGTGTGTGTGAGTGTTAGCCCAGATCAGTCGTGGTGTGTGTGAGTGTTAGCCCAGATCAGTCATGGTGTGTGTGAGTGTTAGCCCAGATCAGTCGTGTTGTGTGTGTGAGTGTTTGCCCAGATCAGTCGTGGTGTGTGTGAGTGTTTGCCCATATCAGTCGTGGTGTGTGTGAGTGTTAGCCCAGATCAGTCGTGGTGTGTGTGAGTGTTTGCCCAGATCAGTCGTGTTGTGTGTGAGTGTTTGCCCAGATCAGTCGTGGTGTGTGTGAGTGTTTGCCCAGATCAGTCGTGGTGTGTGTGAGTGTTAGCCCAGATCAGTCGTGTTGTGTGTGAGTGTTTGCCCAGATCAGTCGTGGTGTGTGTGAGTGTTAGCCCAGATCAGTCGTGGTGTGTGTGAGTGTTTGCCCAGATCAGTCGTGGTGTGTGTGAGTGTTAGCCCAGATCAGTCGTGGTGTGTGTGAGTGTTTGCCCAGATCAGTCGTGGTGTGTGTGAATGTTTGCCCAGATCAGTCGTGGTGTGTGTGAGTGTTAACCCAGATCAGTCGTGGTGTGTGTGAGTGTTTGCCCAGATCAGTCGTGGTGTGTGTGAGTGTTAGCCCAGATCAGTCGTGTTGTGTGTGAGTGTTTGCCCAGATCAGTCGTGGTGTGTGTGAGTGTTAGCCCAGATCAGTCGTGGTGTGTGTGAGTGTTAGCCCAGATCAGTCGTGTTGTGTGTGAGTGTTTGCCCAGATCAGTCGTGGTGTGTGTGAGTGTTAGCCCAGATCAGTCGTGTTGTGTGTGAGTGTTTGCCCAGATCAGTCGTGGTGTTTCTTACAGCCGTCCACCAGGTGCCTGGGTTCTCCAGGCCGCAGTTATCGCTGTACTCCAGACAGCAGGAGTCTGGCACACGCGTGGCATTGTAAACGTGAAACCAGTCCGTGTGATTGGTCACTCCACAGCAGCGAAACTACAACACAGAGCCACTCTCATCACCATCACCATATCTTGCAAAGCCATGGGAAATCATAAAAGTAACTGCGCATTGAATCCAGCAAACTCACGTCAGTTTGGACGATGCTCCAGGCGTTGGTCAGGCCGATGTTTCCTTCAGTCCCGAAGAGATGCAGGCCCTTCTTCAGGTCACTCTGAGCATACAGATCAATCTATAACACACCGTCAAGAAAAGCTTGTGGATGTGCCATTAATTAGAATGACATTTGTTACTCACAATCATAAACTTCATGAAATAGTATCTTTTTAGGGTGTGAAGTCACCTGTACTTCTATAGCTCTTTATACAATAGAGACCGTTTCAAAGCAGCTTTATAGGGATAAACTGGAAAATAATGATTAAATGATGATAAAAACACATTAGTAAATCAGTATTGATTTTGGTTCAATAACCGTGTTAAGATCATCAATTATTAAATGAGTTTCATCTATAGAGTCGCTTTCATCATCAGCTCAGTTCAGATTTCACACAGGCAGATCAATAATATTGAATATTAAGTGTTTTCTGTATACAAGAATATTAAGTGTTAAGTGTCCCTGATTAATCAAGTCAGAGACAGAGGCAAAAACCCAAACTCCATCAGTGACAGAATGGAGAAACCCTCAGGAAATACCATCAGGAGAAACCCTCAGGAGAAACCATCACGAGAAACCCTCAGGAGAAAACCGTCAGGAGAAACCCTCAGGAGAAACCGTCAGGAGAAACAATCAGGAGAAACCGTCAGGAGAAACAATCAGGAGAAACCATCAGGAGAAACCCTCAGGAGAAACCCTCAGGAGAAACCCTCAGGAGAAACCCTCAGGAGAAACCCTCAGGAGAAACCGTCAGGAGAAACAATCAGGAGAAACCATCAGGAGAAACCCTCAGGAGAAACCCTCAGGAGAAACCCTCAGGAGAAACCCTCAGGAGAAACCCTCAGGTAAACCCTCAGGAGAAACCCTCAGGAGAAACCATCAGGAGAAACCATCAGGAGAAACCCTCAGGTAAACCCTCAGGAGAAACCCTCAGGAGAAACCCTCAGGAGAAACAATCAGGAGAAACCCTCAGGAGAAACCCTCAGGAGAAACCTCAGGAGAAACAATCAGGAGAAACCCTCAGGAAAAACCCTCAGGTAAACCCTCAGGTAAACCATCAGGAGAAACCCTCAGGTAAACCATCAGGAGAAACCCTCAGGAGAAACCTCAGGAGAAACCCTCAGGTAAACCATCAGGAGAAACCGTCAGGTAAACCATCAGGAGAAACCGTCAGGTAAACCATCAGGAGAAACCCTCAGGAGAAACCCTCAGGAGAAACCCTCAGGAGAAACCATCAGGTAAAAACATCATGAGAAACCCTCAGGAGAAAACCATCAGGAGAAACCCTTGGGAGAAACCCTTGGGAGAAACCATCAGGAGAAACCATCAGGAGAAACTATCAGGAGAAACCATCAGGAAAAACCATCAGGAGAAACCATCAGGTAAAAACATCACGAGAAACCCTCGGGAGAAACCATCAGGAGAAACCCTTGGGAGAAACCCTCAGGAGAAACCATCAGGAGAAACCATCAGGAAAAAACATCACGAGAAACCCTCAGGAGAAACAATCAGGAGAAACCCTTGGGAGAAACCCTCAGGAGAAACCCTCAGGAAAAAACCATCAGGAGAAACTCTCAGGAGAAACCATCAGGAGAAACCCTCAGGAGAAACCGTCAGGAGAAACCCTCAGGAGAAACCATCAGGAGAAACCCTCAGGAGAAACCATCAGGAGAAACCCTCGGGAGAAACCCTCAGGAGAAACCCTCAGGAAAAACCATCAGGAGAAACCCTCAGGAGAAGCCCTCAGGAAAAACCATCAGGAGAAACCCTCAGGAGAAACCATCAGGAGAAATCCTAAGGAGAAACCCTCAGGAGAAACCCTCAGGAAAAACCCTCAGGAGAAACCATCAGGAGAAACCCTCAGGAGAAACCCTCAGGAAAAACCCTCGGGAGAAACCCTCGGGAGAAATCCTCGGGAGAAACCCTCA